>OZ012695.1:40271382-40319141 GCA_963942565.1 Maea johnstoni | reverse complement strand
GAGAGAGAGAAGGGGGAGGGGTATAGGGACAGAGAGGGGGAAGGGGTAGGGAGTGAAAGGGAGAGTCACGAGGGGGAGGGAGAGAGAGGGGCAGAGAGAGAGAGAGGCGGGGAGGGGGTATGGAGAGAGAGGGGGAAGAGAAAGGGAGAGAGAGAGAGTCTCCGGAGGGGGTCAGGGAGAGACAGGGGAGAGAGAGAGAGGGGAAGGAGAGGGGGAGGGGGAGGGAGAGAAAGGGGGAGAGAGTCTCAGGAGGGGTTCAGGGAGAGACAGGGGAGAGAGAGAGAGAGGGGGGGGGGGGGGGGGGTAGGGAGAGAAAGGGAGAGAGAGAAAGTTGTAGGTGGGGAGGGAGAGAGAGAGAGAAAGGGAGTAGAGCTAATTGGGAGAATACAAGAATACATAAATAATTGAATATCAACTGAACAACAAAGGGAAAGGCAACAAAGGGAAATACATTTCACCATGAACTCTGTGAGCTTAATTATAATATAAGTAGTTATGGTTTCATGCTGATTAAAACAATGAGTCTGAAGTGCGAGCCATAATGTGTTGCCTACTTGTCACTCATTCAGACTGCATGATGAGCCTTATAGCTTAGTTGCGTCAGGATAAAAATATCCACAGACACAAGTGACATGTTTGTTCGTGAGGTTTCATGTCACAGCAGAGTCGTCCCTAACAACCACCTTAACACATTCAGACCTGCCTGGAGTCAGGCTCTTAGCCTGCAGGATTTACAAACTGGCTACCCAGAATTGGCAAGTGGCAATTGTAAAATTTTTGGGCGTCCAAATTTTTAAGGGGGGCACAACATACTCAGATTTCAACAATAAACATGGATAAATTTATCAAAATAAGGCATAATATCCTTATACAATGTCATATGAATTATGTTGAGATGAAAATATCAATTACATGCTTGAGAAAGACATTTTACGAAAATCCTCACAAAAATATTAGGGTGTCCTGGGGGTACAAGGGTTTAATTAGGTGTCCAAAAGAAGCCAAGACTATGCATAGAGTGCCAAAAAACGCTGTACTAATTTTGTGACATCTTGGTGACTAAAGCATATCTTAGAAGATATATGAAGGAGAATATCAAGTGTTCATTAAAACACAACCAACAACTAACCTTAATATACTTAATGAATGATTACTTTATCAATTAGTTATTTTTCAAAAGTGTCACAGATCCGGACAGCACTTGTCAAGGCAAGCAGCTGGTATAAATAGGTTAACCCATTCACACTCAGAGCGGCCAAAACAGGCCTGACAATTTTGATAATACTTTTCTAACAAAAGCATTTTTTGGAAAATATTTGAAGGAGAAATGTTAATCAGAAGACAAGCAACAACTCTACTTCAAATAAATTGGGAACTTTTGCTTTATTCCCAAGTTATTTGTAAAAGTATGAGAGTAGCAGACGATACTTTCTAATGGAACTCTGAGTGTGAATGGGTTAACCCATTGCTGCCTGGAGATCTCCTTATAATGTCAAGCTAGTGTCACCTAAATTGATGACACTTCTGAAAGTATTAGAATTCATTGGAATTAGCATTCAGAATACATTTGAAAGAGAGGCCTTGGTCTGGTTTTGATCAACGGTGTGGGTATTAATAACTGAGCCCATATTGCACACAGCATGCAGATTTTAATAACCAAGCAATGGAATTACAGCATACAGCAGTCTTGTAGCCTTTAGACCCTCACCAAAACTCCTCATGTAGGGATTGGATTTGCAATGAGGGTAGAAGCAAGGCTTTAGAAACTGTGCAGGGCTTGACGCTAACAGTGAACTGCTGGCCCCAGGCCAAAAGAAATCCCCAAAACAGTTTCGGGTCAGTAAAAATAGACCTCCACTGGTTTCCCCTCAAGAATGTCCCCAATTGTATCCGAAATAAATGAAGATGAAATTAATAAAAATGTTGTCAGTGAATTCAAGGCAATGTTTTTTCTTGTTAAATTTAAGAAAAATTTGTAGGACCAGTAAAACTTTTGCAGGACTAGTAGATCCTAAAAACATTTTGAGTTAGCGTTGGGGCCTGCCAGATGCCCAAAATTAGCAATTTTAAGAATATTTGGGTTTCTTTTTTTTTTTTTGGAAGAGAGATCATTAAAACCATTAAGATGTACATGTATTTACTTTAGAAAAAGCCAACTATCCTTACCCAATATGTCATGGGAATTATATAGCACTCATCCCAGGCCCCAAATTGTGCCAGCTGCCAGGTCAGTGGGTCTAACCCGACCTGTCTGCAGGGCATTGCATGCCGAGGGTTAATGGCTACAACAATAGGCTGTAAATCTCACCAATCTGCCATCAACCGCATCCTGATTGTTTGAGGCACAGCCACAATAAGCAGTTAAGCTGGCACCCAGAGACCAGACCAGGATGCTACAGTCAGGCAGTGAAAATGAGGTTTCGGTTAAAAACTCTAAGAGACCACCGGACTTCAGGTTTTCAAATGGCCATAGCCACACCCGGGATCTCATAGCCCTATAGATAAATGCTGCAGTCCTTCCCTAAAAACAATATTTGAAGGCATATCGTTTCACTGTTCTATTGCATATTTAAACTGTACCAAAGTACAACTGATGTGTCAAATGGTCCTCTTCAACTGATTTTATTATAGATATTGCTCTGAGCAATAATCTTGATATTTCACTATTCTTATAGCCAGCTAGACTACAAACGTAAATATTATAATAACCCAAATAATTTTCTGTAGCCTTTGGCTATGGAACTAGTGGCTAGCTGGACTCCTGCTGAGTTGGAGAAAGGCTGACTTTTGTTGAGAAATTATTACCTGAGATTGCCATGGCAACAGACAATAATTCTCCTTAAAATGTGACATTGTAAAGTGGCGAAAGTGAAAGAGGTTTCTGGAGTCGGAGAACTTGGACTGACTTGGGTTGAGAAATTATTACATGAGATTGCCATGGCAACAGACTATAATAATCCTTCAAACTTAATTGCCATTGTCAGGTCATATTCTATACAGAAAAAGACAATGTAAATTCAGTGGTATATATAGTTAAATACAGTTTTGTGAATTTTGATCATCAGCGCTTGGGCAAGATTGATCTCGCAAAATCCCACTTCGATAACGTGAGACTTACAAAATGGCAGCGCCCATTCCGTCAACTTGAAAATCAATGGTGGACAACCCAGTGTCATCTGCACTATAATTGTGCAAATACAAAGACAGCAAAATAGATAGGAGGTAAAAGTGTTTTTTTTCTTATGCTTCAGCTAAAAAAAATTGTGTCCGACTTTTGGAGAATTAACATCATTAAGAAGAACCGGTAGAACTATTTTTATTCATGCAGTATTTTTCTCGTCTTAATACAGGTATTTAGTACCATCCCGAGTACCGGTGCCAATCCCTAAGTTTGACTGTGGTCAACCACAGCATATTTGACAAAGATTTGACCAAGGTCAACCATTTTGTGGACATAGAGAATACTAATTGAGGAACCCTGTGCCAACCATGGTCAAACAATAACGGTTGTAGAAGAATTAGTAACCAAAAGTTTTATTATCAG
This sequence comes from Maea johnstoni, assembly GCA_963942565.1. Taxonomy (NCBI): domain Eukaryota; kingdom Metazoa; phylum Annelida; class Polychaeta; order Spionida; family Magelonidae; genus Maea; species Maea johnstoni. Next base: position 40,315,597 of record OZ012695.1, on the reverse strand, counting down.
TAGCCTATAGCTACTAGCCTTCAATACGTTTGCTGGGCTCACAGCTAGCGGTCTCTCCCCACTGCTCGGGTTCCAATCCTTGTTGGGGCATGTGACAAAGTTGCCAGTGACTTGGTGTTCAAGGCAGTGGTTTTTGCCGGGTACTCCAGTTTCCTCCGCTACTTAAATAACAACAGTCAGTAGTAACAGAGTCTAACCCAAATTCTGCCACAAATATTTTGTCAACAAATGATTGATTCCAAACCTATTTTCAATAGTACCATAGGTTCAGTCCCTTGTCAAAGTGGTCTTTGGGCATGAATGGGTTAAATATGACAACTGAGTTCAACTGAGAAAAATTGCCATCATGCAGTTTTGAGGCTCGGTGATATTGTATCCCAGTAAGTGTTAAACAACATAAATTATGGATTTTAATGTTGTAATCAACTTAATGTGATTACCAATACCTGTATGCATTAATTATCATCTACATCGACTTGGGTACTTCAATATTGTGTAACCGAGACCTGGAAATCAATGCGGAACCGCAGCACTAAATAAACAGGGGACACTGTGCCAGTTTTACTTAAAGCAAGAACTTCAATATTGTGTAACTGAGACTTGGAAATCAATGCGGAACCGCAGCACTAAATAAACAGGGGGCGCTGTGCCAGCTTTACTAAATTCCTTTCAATGCTGAGGTTACTTTCATTCAAAGCACAAGGATGCAACAATTTTTGAAAACCATTTAAACCCTGTCATGTTGGTATTCATTGGATAGCTCTTGCTGAGCGCTCTCAGATGATTACCTGTGTGCCAGGTTTTTCTATCATTTTACAGGTTTTTTGCATCATTTTGTATTGACCAAATTAGCCAGCAGCAGCATAAGGGTTCAACCTTTAGGTAGAACTTAAACATATTTTTATCCTTTCCAGCCAATACTATTGTGGTTTTGTTATCCATGTATTTCAAAATAAGAATAAAACATTGGCATATTTTAAATGTATCCTACCCAGACCTGTTCTGAGGGTAATTAGAGATACCTATGTGATATGTTTATTACCACATAGGGACAAAGTAGCTCAGTTGGTTAGGTGTCAGACTAGTAATCAGTAAGTCCCTGGTTCAATTCCTGACGGGGACACTTTGGTCTGTCCATAGGCAAGACAGTTTATTCCATATTGCCTCAGTCCACCAAGCTGAAAAATGGGTACCTAGCATTAATTAGGCAGTGCTTAGACCTTGTGCGTTATATGCTGCCAACTGCTCTGGAATATCCCTCGGGGGATTGAAATGGTTTCCTTATGTACATTGTCTGCTAGGGAAGGAAGGTCGGTGAACATTTCGGTGGATACAAGACTATAAACCGAATACCTTTTACCTTTACCTTTACCACCTTAATCAGCTTCTATCTCCCCTTCACATATCCTGCCTGGACTTGCAGCTAGGGTACCTATGCAGTGTTCTGGGTGATATTAATTACCATTTTAATTATCTTCTTAGTGCTCTGGAGTTTGCTAATTATTAGCTTCTGGCTGAAACCTCCCCTTCACATATCCTGCCAGGACTTGCTGTGAGGGTACCAAGTGTTCTGGGTGATGTTAATTACCACCTTAATGAGCTTCTAGATACAATCTCCCCTTCACATAATTATGAGCTTCTGTTAATTATTAGCTTCTGGCTGAAACCACCCCTTCACATATCCTGCCAGGACTTGCTGTTAGGGTACCAAGTGTTCTGGGTGATGTTAATTACCACCGTAATGAGCTTCTAGATACAATCTCCCCTTCACATAATTATGAGCTTCTGTTAATTATTAGCTTCTGGCTGAAACCACCCCTTCACATATCCTGCCAGGACTTGCTGTGAGGGTACCAAGTGTTCTGGGTGATGTTAATTACCACCTTAATGAGCTTCTAGATACAATCTCCCCTTCACATAATTATGAGCTTCTGTTAATTATTAGCTTCTGGCTGAAACCACCCCTTCACATATCCTGCCAGGACTTGCTGTGAGGGTACCAAGTGTTCTGGGTGATGTTAATTACCACCTTAATGAGCTTCTAGATACAATCTCCCCTTCACATAATTATGAGCTTCTGTTAATTATTAGCTTCTGGCTGAAACCACCCCTTCACATATCCTGCCTGGACTTGTTGTGAGGGTACCTAGTGTTCTGGGTGATGTTAATTACCACTTTAATTAGCTTTCATCTTTCTCCTCTCTGCTGTGGTATCCTACCTGTGCCAGCCGCTTCAATGGGAAATGAAACCTGACATGACGTTAATTACCACTTCTCATTGGCTATTAGATAAAACACAGTAGCAGGGAAAGCGATCCGGTCATTAATTATAAAGAGGCCGGGAGAGGAATCCTACCTAAGATCGATCTTTCCCCCAAGAGTGCCAGAAAATATTAATTTGATTGCGTTGCTGTCATGCAACTCGGAGGGGCTCGGATACCATAGTTATGTTTCGCTGCAGTGCAGTTAGAGGTTAGATTACAGCCTTAGTTGCAGCAGATATATGCCATAGTTATGTTTTTCTATATTGGTACAGTTAGAGGTTAGATTGCAGCCTTCAGTTGGACTGGTATCGGCTGCTACATTTGCAGATATATGCCACAGTTATGAAAGTTGTGAAAAAGATTATTAGAATCTCAATACAGTCCAGTACAACAAAAAATGTGACCAATCAATCATCAGTGAGATCCAGAGTGGAGCTGTGATAATGTGCTAAATGCCATGAGCACACATTTTCACTGGTATGGCCATACATAAACATGTATGGGTACTGTGCAATACTATATGAGTGCAAATGTCAGTTATGAATACAAATTGTTTAATGGCACTGGCATGACCATACAGTAGCATGTACAGGTATTAATTGCATGAGATATACAGAAATATTGCACTGGTATGGCCATACTGTAGTTTATACAGGTACTGTGCAATATACTCCATGGGTATACAAATGTCATTAAAAATGCACTGCTGAACTCTAGTATTTTTTAACAGGTATGTCTATACAGTCTAAGCATGTATTGGTACTATGTAGTACTGCATGAGTGCAAATGTTAATAACGAATACTATGCTTAATTGCACTGGCATGGCCGTAAAGTAGCATGTACAGGTAACTGCATGAAAACAAATGTCAGTAAAGAAAGCAACTCTCTAAATACTGATAGGATTTAAGGCTCTGATTTGGTCATGCACTAACATGGAAATGCTATTCTGCATGAGTAGTGCTTCCTGTCTGTACTTAGAAAAGCACTACTAAACACTGATGATATATTGTACTGAAATGGACATAAACTGCTGAGGGTACAAAGGTCAGTAAGAAGCTCTGATAATTCAGTTTGAACTGTATATTGCAATCCATGGTGTAGCCACACAGTATGTATATATACTACTACATGTACTACATGTACTACTTAACTACTACTACTACTACTACTACTACTACTACTACTACTACTACTACTACTACTACTACTACTACTACTACTACTACTACTACTACTAATTATAATAATAATTATAATAATAATACTAATAATCTTTATTTAAAGAGGGTAACTCAGTCCAATTGTAAGGATCTTCCCTGAGGCCGGGCTCTATGTTATCACCTGCTCCTGCTGTGATTCCCAATGCTGATTATAATCAATGGGTGTCAGGCATGAAGCCGTTCACACTATATAGATTTAGTAACGAACCTCTGAATTTGATATCGCTCCTTAGTGCACTGCCATAATCAAAATCATCTCTTAGCCAGCAATGTGAGGTATTTGATCTTTTACTTAACTTGGAGGAGCAGGTGATAAATTTGTTACACCCTGCAGGCCTCTACGCTAATTTACAAAGTTACTGGCCCTGTAGGTCCACTGGTCCTAGAATTTTTTCTCATAACACTATCAGGCATTTGATGTGCCTGATGTGGGGGAAAATTTAAGTTAACAAGAATACCCTAATGTTAACTGGCCCTGTAGGACCAGTTGAACTCTTTACTGGCCCAAAGCCATTTTGGGGATTTTTTACTGGCCTGGGGCCAGCGGTTCAATGTTAGTGTTGAGCTCTGCCCTGTTAGAAAGTGTGATGCCTGTTATCAACCCTCAGTCATCCATAATACCACTCGGCTTAGTCTTATGGGATACAGGTACCTTCAGACAGATATCAGGCCAGATTAACTTTCTAACAATGGTGTATTGTTACTGACGCCAGGGTCATACAATTCAAACTATAGAATTCTAGGTGTGGTTGGATAATCACCATGGTGACAACCAAAAAGCATGAAAAATGTCAAAAAGTCAAAGGTCAGATATGTCAAAGGTAAAAGGTTATCCAGATCAAAGGCAATAACAACTTAAGACCATATTTCCTGAGCTCGGCCAACCTCAAGAGCAGTGACTAAAAAAAGGTATATGCAATTCAAAAGTGAAAATAAATTAGCAAAGGGAATTGCAAAGTTAGAGGTGATGTCATCCTCATTCCTGTATAAAGCTAAGACTTTCCATATAAATGTGCTAGACTAATATTATAGAATGTAAATTTGCCAAGGATAAATTGATTTTAAAAAGAATCATCAGGTGATGTTGTCAGAAAAATTGTCAAAGATATATTTTTGGATTAAGAAATAGATTTTTTACCTACCATATGATAATATGTAGGCTAAAATTTCTTTATAACATCTCTAGGCATGGATGGGTTAATGTTACCAATCCATAATTGCAGCGCCAGGTACAATTGGGTTAAGTACTAACAATCAACTAATAAAGTTCAAAATCATAAAACTACTCACTTGAAAGCATGAGGGTCCTGCCCTTCCATGTGGGATCTCCGCCTGGTATTCAATCTTCAGCTCGGGTGCTATAGCGATAAGTGTTTTCACGATGACCTGTTCAATATCTTCAAAAACCTTACGCCCGCTGTAGCCCATCCTCTCGAGCTGATTCAGAACGCTTATTAAAGTCCTTTTGCTCCCATCCTCATCGTTATCCGTGTGCACGAAGGTACTACTCCGCTTATTTAACGAGTAATTTGTTAAGTGCATGTAGACCTGGTGAAGGTTCTTCGTGGTAGGTTCGTGATAAGGCACTGTGCAGAAACGAGCCAGACCGTCTTTGCAGATCCATATTTCTAGCGGGTCCACGCTCGTTAAAATGACGTAAACGCGGAAATCGAACTTTAAGCGATCCAGCAGGAATGGTCTATTGAGGTACTCCTGAACTACGTGGTTGCGTTCCGTTACGATGTAGTCGTTAGGATCCCGTAGGAGATATATTCCATCGCCCTGTGACCCTTCATCCGGTTTTACGATAAAGGTTCGCCGATGTCGGCCCTTTTCATGAGAGGCCCGCACCTCCCCACAGAACTCATAATATTGTTGCGGGAGAAACCAAGTTCTCGGGTAAAAATCATACTCGTCTGGAAAAAGTTGTTTCATTGTATCTAATATCCGGGTCAAATTAATCTTCCTCACCATTTCTGTCATACCTAGAAAGAATGAAAAGGTGAAATGCAAAAGGAAATATGAACAACAGACGCTTTTGAAGGAAAGAATAACTAATACTTCTTACAAAATATTTACTGAATGGTTATTTTTATCAAAATTATTATATATCAAACAAAAAATATAGTCATATTTTGTAATTTGAAATGAGTAGAAATTAGATTAGGGCTAGCTAGTATACCATATATGTACTAGCCCTTCTAGGCCAGTGAAAGTATTTAACCTACTCATGCCTATAGCAGCCAAAACCCTTTGACAATTTTGAAATCTCTCTAACAAAAGCAATACATAGAAAATACTTAAAGGAGAATAAATGTACATCAGAGCTATACCTACAACTTGCATTCAAATATTTTGCGAATTTTTGCTTCATTCAAAAAAATGACAGGCCTTAAGACGACACTGGTCATAGATCTCCAAGCATGAATGGGTTAATTATTGTCAGTATGTAATATTCTTCATGATTTAACATACACATTTTTGCTGTTCAGCAGACACCAACATAAGTTTCAGAACTAACTTACCATGCCGGGCAAGTAGTTTATGATTTTAACTTGCCCGACATAATTTCTGGCTTGCCCGAAATAAGTTATAACATATGCCAGAATATCATGTATTATTTATCACGGATTTAATGATTGTAAAACCATTTTATTTAAAATTATGTTGCATAATGTTAGCATATTTCTGGGCATTTGTGCCATTTTTCTACATAAAAAATGTGTAGCGCTCAGAATATCAGCTTGCCCATTTGGGCAAGTGAAAACCAAAGTATACTAGCCCAAAAGCCCTTTTTTCAAAAATTCACCCTGTTCAGATCAGATACACAGCTTTGTATGCAATTTCAGGTGTAGAGTTCAATGTGAAAAGAATATATACTTGTTATATAATACATGACTTGAATTATCTAAAGGACAGATGTATTATAGCTGAGCTATAATAATTATTTCTCCTTCACATGTTTTCTAAAATATGCTTTCACAAGAAGGTAATCACCACAATGGTTTGGATTTCTGTTGGCTACGGAACTGAATGGTTTGGTAATGCAAAGAGTTATACATAGAAAAGCAACTATTGAAAGGAAAATTGTTTGTCAAATTACTAATAATAAATACCTAGAATAATGCATGTGTTACGGATTCAGAGTAAACAGTCCAACCCTTATTTGTATAAGGGAGGAAAGAAATACAGGCCTCAACGCTAACTCAAAATGATACTGGCCCTGTAGGACCAGTAACACCTAGCATCTGCTGGTCCTGCAAAAAAATTTACTGGTCCTACATTTTTTCTTTAACATAACAAGAAAGAACATTGCATAAAATTCACCACAACATTTATCTTTATAGATTTTATCTTCACTTATTTCAAAAACATTTGGGGACATTCTCAGTGGGAAACTTTTTATCAAGAATTTCTCCAAATGTTTACTGGGCCTGTAGGACCAGTTGAGATCTTTTTTTTACTGGCCCGAAGCTGTTTTTGGGAATTTTTACTGGCCTGGGGCCATAGGTTCACCCTTAGCGTCGAGCCCTGAAATAGTTTGTGTAATTTCTAAGGTAACTTCTAAAAGGGAATGATTAATTCCACTTTAAAAAGTATTCTCTTACTTCTAAAAGTATATATATATATATATATATATATATATATATACTTTGTCATTTTTCCATGACAGGAAATGGTCACATAGACTTTTGAAAGTCACTACAGATACAACATTCAACCATCAAGAGCATGCTAAAACTCTTACATTAAGCTGCAGGCCGGTGTATCATATACTTCCTTACCTAAATATCACACTTTTTTGTCGTCCTTTTCAATAAAGTTGCTTTTATATTAAGTTTTCTTCTACGAGTAGAAATATGTGAGTTTCTTCCTTTTGTCTGGTACAACCATGTTTCTGGCAGAGTCCTTGCAATGTAATTCACCTTTATTTAAGAGAGTGGCAGGGCAAGTAGAAGTGCTGGTGGGGCAAGTAAACTTTAGGGGCAGCTTGCCCTGCTCAGCAAGTAATATTTTGGAACACATGTGCCTACCTGGACCCCTTGCCTCATAGCAAAAGAAAAGACATAGTTGACTTGTACTTACCAGGAAACTTGTTGACTTTGCCGGAGGAGATCTCATTTGGGTTCTCGTTGAAACTGACACTGTGCCAGTACAAGTCACAGGCTCCGCCCTCTCTCCGCCCAAACGGATACTAGAATGTACGCAAACAACACAAAAATTAACACAAATAATAAAAATAAAACACATTCAAGAACTTCACCCCTTATAACTATAGCCAGCAGTCCTAAAAATGATTAACCTTTTTGGTAATATATATTCTTCTATTATCTGGAGGGGGAGGAATAAAAAATAAAAAAGCATGGATGGGTTTATCTATATCATTATTTTTGGAACACCTGGCAATTTCATCATACATCAGGGTGCAACATACGTTCCAAAATATTGGGGCAAGCAAGTGGGGCAAGCTGACCTTAAAGTTTACTTGCCCCGCCGGCACTTGCACTTTCCCTGCCACTCTGCTAAACAATGAGTTTCCTTGTAAGGACTGTGCCCAAAACATCACTTGCGCAGGGGGCTAATTAAAAGTAAGAGTCTTGTCCAGCTTGCCTGATTGCCATTTTTAGCCAAATGTATATATATATATATATATATATATATATATATATATATATATATATATATATATATATATATATATTGGAGAGATCTGAAGCAAATTTTGATAGGGAGATTGGTTTCTGAAACATTATAACAACTTTTGAAAAAATATCATATGATACATTGTTATCAATATAAACAGTAGTGTGTATATGCCTGCATGGCAAATCTATACAATGTATCTTATTGAACTGAAAAGTGTTATGTTGTAACAATTAAGCACTTCCAGAGGGAAAAATGGTTATGGTAATCTGATAATTGTCTTCCTACTTTCATCTCATGTTCCAAACAATAGGTAATTGAGGATTATCATACCCATGGTGTTTAAATATGGATTACTTTGAGCTTACATGAGATCTACAATGAAGCTTATTAACAAATAATCCCCAGCCTCGTAAATCGTAATGCAAAATTAATCCCTTATTCCAGGTGCCAAACACCTTCTCTGTTATGTGCACATTGGCTTCATTGGAGGGATAAGGATGGCTTATCTGCATGCCTACTTCTCTCTGTGTGCTCTGTAATATCACAGTCAAGTCTCAATACACGCCAACACTGTTAGACAGATGAAAGAGGATTGGCAAAATGCCTGATAAGACAACAGTAGAAATACTACATATTATATAACAGTCTTTAGATATGAAAATGGCACCATCTCTCTCATCATTCGAGAAACTATACCCTGAAGAACAATTTTAACTCTGTGGCCTGAAGCATGAAAGGCATAATTCTTAAATCTGACGGCCACAGTGAAAATCAAATCTTTTATTTGACTGTGTTATCCTCGTGAAATAAAGATTATTATCATTATTATCTTCATTATTATCATTATTATGATTATCTTTATAATTATTATTATTACTATTATTATTCTTCTTCTTCTTCTTCTTCTTCTTCTTATTATTATTATTATTATTATCATTATCGTTATTATTATTATTATAATTATTATTATTATTATCATCATCATCATCATCATTATCAAGTCCCAATACAGGCAAACGCTATAATGCAGACTAAAGTATCGCAAAATATCTGATTAAGACAATGTTAGAATTACTACATATAATATGTCTATATATATATAGTCCCAATACAGGCTAAAACTGTTACACAGATGAGATTTGAATGGCAATATGTCTGATCAAGACAATTACAAATTTGCAATTAAGAGTACAATCCGTTAAACTGTGTGATATGCAGAATTTAAATAGAATTTTACAATACAGGCCAAATTGATAACCCATGTAAAAGTGGAATGGGAAAGGTGTGTTTCAGGCTTCGCCTAAAAACTCCAGAACTTTGGGTTCTCAAATTGACAAAGACCCATTCAAGATCTCAAAACACAAGCTTTTCTAGATGTTAAAACAACACTGTGGTTTTTCCCTGGAAACAAATGTGGATGTCACAAGTTATCTTTTCACTGTTCTATTGCATTTAGGAAATGTATCAAAGGACAGCTGAATGAGCTGATGTGTGAAATGCTGTTCTTCAACTGATCGTATTACTGAGGCCTAAAAGAAAAGCTGTTTGTTTCCTGTAACCCTACCCTAACAAGTTTTTATTCAAAAATATACCTACCCTAAAGTTTTTTCCACCCTCCCAACTCCCAATCAATGTAAAACATGCATAAAACACACATTTTTGACAAAAAAAATAATGCAAAATATTTTTTTTACCGACCTACCTACCCTATTTTTTCTGACCATTACAGGAAACAAACAATTATTTTTTTTAGGCCTGATATTACTCTGAGCTGATGGTGATCTTAAAATGTCATTTTCTAATAGCCAGTAAGGCCAAAATGGGAAATGTTATCATAGTCCCACACAATTGTCTGTAGCCTTGGGCTTATGGAGCTAGTGGCAAGCAGGACCCCTGCGGAGTAGCCTGCCCAGCAAGGGAGTGAGTGCATGGACAAACCATTGATCTTTACAAGGGTAAAGGAATCACATGTGAAAGAAATATACATCATGAATGATCATGATGGAAGATTTGAATGTTACAGTGTAATGACTAATGAGATACAATGTATATCCATGATGATGATGATGATGCTGATGATGATGATAAATTTGGAAATTGTAACTTTGTTTTTCATCCCATTTTTGCCACATAATGACTTAGTTGTGACAGAGACATCAATGATTAGAAACTCCCTGGTTGTGACTAGCAAAGTTGGTAACACTGCAGTAAACTGGAGGATCAAATGAAAACCATTACTAAAACAAAGTCACAGGCCACGTTCTCAATACCCATGCTAGTACTCCAGCGTGGGCATTGATGAGAGACATTGCGCAGTCAGTGACAGTACCACAGACCACTCAGCCTTATGATGATGATGATGATAATGACGTTGACACATCTCAAATTTCACCGCACGATGACGATACTGAAGACAATTACAAAATTAGAGTGAAGACGTTACCAAAACACAAATGTAGCGCAAATCTCGATCAACAGATATGCAACCAGCAGATGTCGCTCAACAGCCTCGGCATGACTCCTAAGCCTAGGTGTTGATGAGGACCACTCCAAGAGGTGCGTTCTGCATATGTATGTGCATGAGAAACCTCCTCTATAATGTAAACACATGAGAGCCCCGAGCCCATTCATCTGTCTCCTAGTGACATCACACTGAGATGAGATTAGGTGTGCCTAGGACTTCACAATGGGCCTTATGGTAATTAAATCTGTGGCGACCAATCAATGTTCTCTTCATCTAACCCATAACAACACCATCATCATTAGATGATGATGGTGATGATGATGAGAATGTTAAGACATACCCGGTACCCCTGACATCAATGGCATAGATAACAAGAGTATGTCTTATCATTGTCACCATTGACAATGGATGATACTGTATAATGATGATGATGGTGATGATGATGATGTTGCCAATGTTAGTGACACATATCTCTAACATCACTGGATAATCATAATGATTTATGGTGGTGATGATTATTATTATGATATTTTTATTTATTAATGTGAACCTTCCTTCAGCAGAAGAATTCAAATCTACATGTACTCTTATGTGAAATTGAATAAATCTAGTAAAACTACTGTTCTTTATCTGTTCATATGAGATATGACAGGCAGACAGTGCAGTAGCATTGTGATTGTGACCTACCTCTCTCCATCCGAGGTCTTGTAGACACAGTCTTAAGACGTCTATATTTGATCGGGCCCGAGACGAATCCACTGTGACCAGTTGCCTATTGGGGGGTTTTGGCGGCGGGGGAGGAGGGAGGTTGACATCCCGTGCCTTATTGCCATTACTGTTGTTATTGGCAGCCACTGCCGCTGAGTTGCTGGCGGCGGCCGCCGAGCTACGGCTGCTGTCCGCGCCTGCAACCACACCTGACACGCCGGGCATTCCTCCGCCGCCGCGCTGGCCTGCCCCTCCAGTCGTCTGCTGCAGCGAGCCACTTTCCCGCGCTGCTTTCACCGTCATTTCCACTCTAACATCGCCCTTCCTCGGCTGCGACGGTACATACGGCTTGCCTACGTCTGCCCTCCGCATTTTTACCGCTCTCCATCGATGACATGCTAGTCCCGACGAGTTAGAACTTTCCGCGATCTGTCGGCAAGTTAAGCGTGTACGCCATGTTTGTTTAGGTTTCACTTAGCGATCACATGCAAATAAGCAGGGGGAGTGTAGTAATCGATTACCTTGATAGGTCGCCTCGCGCCCGCTAGGTGGAGAGTGGGTACCACCTCTAGCACACAGGTAAATGCACCTGACGGTCACATCAATATTTATATCTATTGATGTTGCTATACCTCGTGCATTGCGTTGTTGTTGTACTTGTTGTGTTGTTGCGGTTTATTATTATTATTATTATTATTATTATTATTATTATTATTATTATTATTATTATTATTATTGATGTTGTTGTTGTTATCATTATTTATCATCATCGTTGTTATCATTATCATCACACTATGATTATTATTATTATTATTATTATTATTATTATTATTATTGTTATTCTTATTAGTAGTAGTAGTAGTAGTAGTAGTAGAAGTAGTAGTAGTAGTAGTTGTAGTAGTTAGTAGTAGTAGTAGTAGTAGTAGTAGTAGTAGTAGTAGTAGTAGTAGTAGTAGTAGTAGTAGTAGTAGTAGTTGTAGTAGTAGTAGCAGTAGTAGCAATAGTAGTATCATTATTATCATCGTCATTACAAACAGCCCGTCCTTGATCACCCTACCTGACCCTCCCTTTCTGCAATGTAACATGGAATTGTACGTATGCCTGAGAAGAGACCATGCACGCTTCAAGCTTGATCAATGGTGTGCAATAGGAGCTGGCACCTCCCGGGGAACCATAAGCGGCGCCCTGCTCGCCTTATAAAAGAAGGGGGTATTTGTGGATTTGTTTTCGGGTACATAAATATCCCTTTGTTCACATAGGATTTGAAGGCTTAACTATTTTCTTCCTCTTTTTCATCTTTCACCTAGAATAAATATGCTTTGTCATTATTCTTCAACATTAACAAAGGACCTTTTTTCGTAAAAGCTTTGTGGCACTAAATTGCCTTTGTGTGCCAACGTGCATGTAAGCCCTCATTCATTCATTCAAACTGGCATCACTAGATGATGATGCATATATTAACAAGTGATGCACATTTAAATAAATAGCGGCGACAGACATTTTTTCCACTGAGATAGGGCACTGGACGTTTGTGTTACACATGGCATGACCATTCGCCGAGTGTAACATCTAATATGCTTTAGTGATTACAATATTACCAAAATATATAAACCTTTTTGGGGGGTGATATCCAGTGTACGCAGATTTAGCTCACTAATTAGCCCTCTGAAACATAAAAGTCATGATGATATCATTTTGGCTTAAGGTATAATTGGATTGGTGAACCGGGAGATCTGCGAAACATTTGATTTTTCGATTTGGAGACACACATGCAAGGCTTGGCCTATATGCATTAAACGAAGAAGATCAATATTCCAACTGGACGCAGGGCGTGAATTACCCTTGGCATATTTTCATTTTAGTGATATTTTAGGAATAAAACATACAAACCAAACATCCAAGAATGATAGTAAATCCGTAAATACCTAGCTTTGGTGCACCATGAAAGATGCAAATTATAACCACCTAGGTAAACATTACGATATTCATACGTATCTATAGCGAAATACCTGGTGAAAGGAGCTTATTAGGGACTTGTCTCATTTTGTAGAAAAAACATACTTCACCAGCAAAATGAAATTTTTGTTTGGTCCTCATCATTGTCTTTTTATCAGATTTAAGAGTTTAATACCATTACTATTTGTATTGGCCAATGGATATAAGAAAGAATAAGACTGGCGGGGACGATATGCAGAGAGTTTATTTACATATATAATACAAAGCAGTTGCCAGAGATTGACATAACATAAGGCTCTGTTCAGAGTAGACCCGGATTTCCTGTCTATTACTTACATGGCATGCACATATTTCCATGTAACTCTTTAAATGATAAATTACAGCGAGAAAATACATAAAAGTAAATATATACACCCAAGGGGGTTGATATTCATTAGTAAGTAAAGTGACTCATACATGCGCCATGCATAGGGTGTTAGCGAATATTGATGGCAATTTTATCATAGAAAGTGTTTGGCATTTACTTCAGTGCAATGCACGATGCATGGGGCGTAATTGAATGTTATTGGTAGTTGAATCCTGAAAAGTGCTTGAAATTCCTTATAGCGCAATTCACGATTTACAGGGAGTAAGCGAATGTATGGATGCCCACTAATATCATCAAATGATGATATGCACACACTAGTTCAGAGGCTGGAGCATTGGCCGTAACTATCACTCTTTGTGCAAAATATTCTACGACAATTACATATAAGAAGATTTTGCGAATAAATAAGGATGCAAATCTAAAAAGAATACAGTATTCTGTTGATGATAAATCTAAGTGGGATGTTTCGAATCTACCACTTATGCGAAACATTTTAGGTTATCTTGCTGGAGAATATTGTCTGTCAGTTCTAAAGCCTTGTCGAGCTTCGAGCAAGCTTCAAGTGTTATGTCATCTGTCGAAAAAGAAAAATGTATGCAATAATCTGGATGAAATACAATCGTAGAGTTAATGGCTTATCAAGGCTGGATACTATGGATACTAAATGTGATTGGTTCTACATGCAATATAGCAAGCTATTCTGTATGAAATTTGACAAATAAACTTGTTTTCATTACTTTAAAAATACTTCTAAGTAGTCGCACTATGATGAACTACTTGATGAAATGCTTATTTTTGATTTTGTAGTGTCTTTTATGTCGCAATAGAAAAATAAATACCCAATTGTAAATGTATACACTTTGAAATTAAAAAAAATATTATAAGGGCCTAAATAGTTCTTGTATTATTTTTGCTTGTATTCTTATGTTGAATTATATATATATATATATATATATATATATATATATATATATATATATATATATATATATATATATATATATATATATATATATATATATATATATATATATATATATATGTATATATATATATATATATATATATATATATATGTATATATATATATATGTATATATATATATATGTATATATATATATATGTATATATATATATATATATATATATATATATATATATATGTATATATATATATATATGTATATATATATATATATATATATATATATATATATATATATATATATATATATATATATATATATATATATATATAAATATATATAAGGTATTTAGAGGCTAGGCCTATGCATGGTATAGCCATTCAGAATTGCAAATTTAAAAAAGTCAACTACTTCTCAAATAAATGCAACTCGTTTCAAAGTTAATAATTTAGAAAGTTTATACGTATATCTCACCCAAGTTACTATCCTTTTCTTCGCATTTCGATTGTGTTGAGGTATTGATAACACTCTTCCACCAGGAGTGCACTTTTTTCCACATGTGCTCGTTCAGCTCCTCGTCATAGGTGTACGTAGTCGGGTCTGCCCTGACCATGGCATAGCTCTCATTGATGATGGAAACAATGATGATGATGATGACGAAGACCACGAAGCTCGAGAAAGAAATGAAGAAAATTGAGGCGATAGAGGAATGATGAGTGGGGAAAATATCCTCATAATGCAGGATGCCCAACGCCATAGCAAAAAGAGCCTCCACCGTAGCGAAGACAGTGCTGAACTCCGCAGAAAGAGAACGTAGGGTCAGCTGAGCGAAGCACAGGTAGGAGAAGAAGATGATGAGGATGGAGAGTTGGAAAAACTTCATCTCATGTGCGAATCTACGTAAGGTGGATGCCATCATGGCGATGTGAGGGTTGAAATTAAGGAACATCAGCATCTGCAGGATACTGACGAAGAGATTCAGAGAAAGTAGGGCATCGAAGATCTGTGTCACCAGCGCCAGCTCATCAAACAGGACCACCTCACCTGGAATAAACAATTAAACAATACCGTTTGTTTGAAAGACAAATTTGGCAGTGTCTGGCATCTATAAAACATCATTATAATTTGGCATTTACTACTGTATAACTGTTTTTTTACAGGCATTTGATTTCCGCTATTTTTTCGCTCCCCATGATAGCGCAAAAATAACATCCTTCAAATAAATATCCTGCTTTATTTGGGTATTTTGAGTGCTTGAATGCGCGAATTTAGAGTGGCATGAATACCATCCAGCAGGGCTGTAAAGTATACGGTATCAATATACAGAGCCGGTTTTCAATTCCTGCACTAAATGCGCAGGCAGCCAGGGCATAATACAAAACCAAACGCCCACTTTCCCGGGCAAGGATGCGACCAGAGGCCAGTGACGCCAAAGCTGAACGCAGCTTTGATAAGCAGCTATGTGGGTCATTAATGTGCCTGGTGATATATATTCCATAGAAGTTTGTACAACCAGGCGCTGCCTTGCACCCATTCAACTGGTGCAAGAATTAAATATCTTTACTTTAGATATTCTTTACACAATTTCGTCTAGACTGTTCCCATAGTATGACACATTTCTAACACTTTTCAAATATATTGACATATTACAATATTTGAGGAGTTATGTTAGAAGTTTTAAGATGCATGCACTTCATCTGCAAACGAGTTTAAGAATAGATCATTTAAGATTAAAGGGGGTTCATAATTAGGTAATGAGAAAAATTAAAAATTCTAAAATATCTTACCATTTAGATATAGTGGGTTTTGCCATCAAAAAGAGTCAATTTCATATTCAAAGTTACTTTTGTCAATGAATCTAAGTAATCAAAAATATATTTCCATGATGTAGGGTTACCGCATTTATGTATACTGTATACCTTTTAATGCAATATTGATAGTATTATGCTTTATCAATTGTATAATTTTGATAACTGGTCCTACCTTTAGACGCATGCATATCTTCCACAGCTTTTATCGTCTTGGACACTTTGATCATGAACGTGATGATGCATAGTATCGCCACCGCTACATTGGACAATTCAACGACATTCCAAAACTCGTGAAAATATTTCTTGCGCTGTTTGGATATTTTCATCACCTCCTTGACAATCGTGTATACGACAGTTAACAGCCATATAATCTGAACTCCAAATATGACAGCTCCCCATCCACCTACATAATTATACAGACGGCATGTTTGGATATCATCATAAATGGAAAATCCCCCACTTGTAGCCGCTTCTATTATGATCTTGATCGTTGTAAACAAGTTCATGTTGACATTGTAAACTGTGAGTTCTCCGAAGATAGCACGTGTATGTTTATCAAGCCAGTTGTTCTGAATCAAATTAGCCAACTGCGAAACGTATTGTGTATTGTCTTTAAAGCTAATGACAAATCCTCCGCCGCCATATGTCGCAAATTTCCCCCAGTAAGTGAGCGAATTGGTCTGCTGGGATGTCTGGTAGATGAAGGCATTGGTAAGAGCACGGCCGCCGGGTAAGTTCCTGGTTTGGTTGAGTTTGAATGGTTCCCTGAGCTCTGTTGATGATGTGTATTCATTGCTACACTGGGCTACTTGTGACACATACGGATGCACCTTTATTTCGCATTCTGAAACAAACAATATATGATAGTGAACAGTCATACAGTGCAAATATCAAATCCTGCACTAAATGCAGGGGCATTCCTGGCATAATACACGACCACACGGCTCATTGCCAACCAGTTTCCTGGGCATAGATGCATGGACGACCTCGCAACTGAAAGTAGGTTTGATGCGCAAGCTATGTGGGTAACTTATGTGCTTGTCTCATGTCTCAGGTTATTCATAGGTATTTGTACAACTAGGTACTGGGAAACGTCCAGTCGACTGGTGCAGGAAGTATATGTCTGTACTGTACATGTATGATTATGATGCATGATGGTTTTGTCCATATCATATATTCTATCATTCCAATATTTAATGTGTAGTTTAAAGAGTCAAATTTTCATACATAGAAACAATAGTTATACACACACTGTAAATCATAACTTCTCATTTGGATGTCTCTTCATTTCTTAGTAGTGATAAAATAAACATTTTTCTATCATCTGTTTTTTTTCTTTTTAATGCATTTGATTTCCTCAGACACCCTGGCTCCTCCACCAGTTAAAACTGACTAGGCAGAATCTAGCGTCTATATGGCAGAAAAGGTGACATGACTCAAGATCTCAAATGTTGATTCTTCCAATGCAACACACGCATGCGTTGTTGCTAACATGAACTCGAGACCATGCACGCATATAGGCGTTCTACATAATCAGATTCTCTTCATTTCTTAGTAGTGATAAAATAAACATTTAGCCCCTAGCCTCTATATGGCAGAGAAGGGGACATGACTCAAGATCTCAAATCTTAATTCTTCCAATGCAACACACGCATCGTTGTTGCTAACATGAACTCGAGACCATGCACGCATATAGGCGTTCTACATAATCAGATTCTCTTCATTTCTTAGTAGTGATAAAATAAACATTTAGCCCCTAGCCTCTATATGGCAGAGAAGGGGACATGACTCATGATCTCAAATCTTAATTCTTCCAATGCCCCACTAGCATATATGCGTTGTTGCTAACGTAACCTTAAGAACTATGCACGCATATATGCGTACTAGTTAGAGAAACTCTTTTAAAAAAGCCTACATGGCTAAAAAAAATTGGCAATTGGATCTCAGAGCGTTGTGTCCTATTCAGTGTTCCTTTTACATGTCACTCAAATGAAGTGGACCAAAGTTTTATAAGATTGTCAAACATGAACAGCCAGGTACTAGATTTTAGGCAATATTCCCCACATCAATTTGGCATCAGACATTCGAAGGGAAAATTACAATTTGGGCGTTAATCCTACATTTACGTACCTGTTTTGACACGAACTTGTCGGATTCTCATTTGCCCCATTCTGTAGTTTACCAAGTTATCCAGCATCTTCTGATTCTCCCGTCTGAGGGCGCCACCAGCATAGTCTCGTTCTGGATATAGGCGTGGCGTGAGGGTTTCGCCATACCATTCCCAGATAGAGTCAAAAGTCTTGATCTTGGACAACTGGAATCCAAATTCGTGAGTCAAAAAGAAAATGCGAAATGAAGCATGTTCTATGAAGAATTCTACTACGGTAGCAAAATGGTCCAGACGAGCAAACTAAATTGCAGAGTAAATTCTCAATTTCTTTTTACACCGCCTAAAGTGAGGGGCTCAAACTCGGCTAAAGGCATGTACAAAGGTGGCCAGTGACTTGGGTTAAACCATGTTTCTCCCATAGGCTTTAATTCCAAACTTCCACGTAATTCTTTGATCTTAAGAAGGAAGCCCGGAGAATGTCGAATGGTATGCACCTTAACCCTTCTAATGCTGAGGCTACTTTCGTCCAAAGCACAAGGATGCGAAGATTTTTAATAACCATCTAAACTATTTCATATTGGTGTTCATTGGATAGCTCTCACTGAGTACTTTCAGATGAGTAGCCATGTATCAGGGTTGCAGTACCTTTTCTGCTTTTTTGCATAATTTTGTATTGGCCAAATTAGGCACCACCCGCATAAGAGTTAGCATTAATACTTTCCAATTAAAAGTCTTACCATCGTCTTGTTTCGTAGTTGCAGGAGGTCGCGTATGGCGCGGTTCTGGTGGTAGGAGTAGGGGCTCTGGCTGTCAGTGCTGAGCATGACCAGCAGGAACAGGTAGAACAGGTAGAGCAGGATCCTCTGACAGGTAGACACCAGTCTCTTATCCTTCTTGGTTTCCTCCTTGATGATAGCATAGTCCCGACCCTTTAGATCACCAGGCACTAGGAAAATAGAAAAGAACTACGTACAGTGCAGATATTCCTGCACTAAATGCATGAGCAGCCCAGGCATGATGCATGACCACATGCCCGATTGCCCAGGGCATGGATGACTTCTCAACTAAACGTAGCTTAATTTGAACTGCAAGCAAAGTGGGTCATAAATGTGCTTGTCTCATTTTTGACAAGTTATCCATAGGTGTTTGTACAACCAGGTACTGGCAGACGACTGGTTGGAATTAAACGTCTGCACCGCATTATATCAACCCCTTAACAATATTTTCCTTTGCTGCCACCAATGTTTAGTTTCTATACTGCATGCCTTTATTGCAGTTATCATGATACACGTATTGAGAAGTGTTAGGTCACTTGTGGTAATATAGGATGATGATCGTGTACTTCTATATGTTATAAAAATCAGTCTGACAATTTTGGCGAATTTCAGATCCCATTTTTTCATCACTAACATGTCTAAATAGATCTGTGAATTGTGTGTCATAACATATGTCTATATGTCACAGGTTATGTGTAATATTTATATTATTTTTTTATATAATGCACATTTATGGCGTTAGTCATGATAAACCAAATACCAACTCATAACATTTTAAAAATCGCAATAAAGTTAATGTCTGTATGTATGTTCATTGACTGTAACGCTGTTACCAAATCATACTATTTACATAGTACAAAATTGTATTAACATATAATAATATGTTATTAGATGAGTATATATACATTATGGTACAGTTCCAAGAGGTAATGTTTCCTATAAACAGAGAATTACATAGCATAAATAAACAAATTAAAAATAACATCAGAACAGTCAAAAACTTGAGGCTACCATCGAAGAGGTAATGTTTGAACATATTAATCACACTGGAACACAAGAAGACACAGAGCTCCAGGTTCTCATACCGTATGTCTTTTCATCCCTATCATCATTCTGGGCCCAGGACTCAGTAGCTTTTTCCAGATCGGGCAGTTCATCCAAATCATAGATATCATAGGGATACTTGAACACGCAGGACAGAAATACGGTGATTAGTATAAGCTGTAAAAAATGATAAAATCATTATATAATGGTTATAGATATACAGATACAAATATTGTCATAAATTAATTAACTGAAATGATAGAAAATTACCTTGTTATAACACAAACATTAAAGTGTTTTTGAATTATATACATGTATCATAATAATATACATGTATAATAAACACACATATTTCAAAGTGACACTAAACACTATTAGAAGATGACGATTCTGATCTTTTACACACCTTAAATTGATAATGATGATACATTACTATCAATTAAGAAATATCCTGTTTGATTGCTTCGAGATCTTTATGTGTCATGTTAGTATTCATTGTAATGCTCTCGCTGAGTACTCTCAGATGAGTACCCAGTTGCCAGGATTTCAATCATTTTTCAGGGTCAAAGGTTTTCTGTTGTACGTACAATGAGTGGATCCAGGAGGAACACAGCCTCGGAGAAGGATAGGAAAAATGCGCCGAGCCAGGCATTGGCCTTTTCGGGCCCCCACTCTATGCTGTAGAGGATGCAGAAGAAACCTGAAAAAAGTTATATTTGAAAAAAATCTTCACTTGACAACCGAAAACATATCTGTTCAAAGATTGATATATCAAATAGCTATATGGATACTAACATCTATGCATTGACAATGGAATGTAATGCGCTTTGAGAATGTTAATATGGAAAGGGCGCAATATCAAATGACAATATCATCATCATTATTATTATCATTATTATTATTATCATCATCATCATCATTATAATCATTACTCATTACTATTTGAAGATTTATATGCATCGTTTTAGCAGAAAAAACAATATTTCGAAAAGAAATGGTATAGATTGAAAATTTATTTTCAAGATATGAAACATTATATTTACGATATGTTATTTATGATAGAAATTCCTAAGTTGGTATAAAGACATAAAAAAACAAATTGAATTTACATCATTAAAAGTCTAGAATTGTATAACACATCTTAGTCTGTGTTGCTACTGCTCCACCTCTAGTCTAATCTAGTTGTATCTTTACAGTGCCAACATTCAATTCCTACACTAAATGTGTAGGTGCCCAGGCATTTATCTATGACCGTGCGCCCGGTTGCCACCAAGTTTCCTGCGCATGGATGCATGGATGACCTCACAACTGAACGTAGCTTTGATTCACAAGCTGTGTGGGTCATTGGTGTGCTTGGATTGTTTTTGGCATGTTATCCAATGGTGTTTGTACAACCGGGCACTGGCGGATGTCCAGGCAAATGGTGCAGGAATTAAATGTCTGTATTGTATGTTGAACTGCAATTGAATAGACATAAAGTTAAAAAACTAAAAAGACACGGAAAAAACCTGAAGTGAAGATGCTGGCGAAGATGAGAAACCACGCTGGGATGAGGAAGCACCTAGGCAACCTCATACCCAGCACACGTTGCAGCGGCGAGCGATGGCGGGTATCTTTACGAGATATCTTCTCTGCCTCTTTCTTTGTTCGCTGAAAGACGACCATGATAAAGACAGTGACAGGATGAACCATGAGGATACTCAGAACACTGGAGTAGAGCTGGTGCCAGGTGATCTGCAAAGGCCCGAACGATACGACAATGAAATTCTCTTTCAACGCGTCGTCCGTTCTATACCACATGGCATTGGCAATCATCGTCAGCATGAGCATGGCGAAACAGATGGAGAGTCTCTGCGCACGCGTGAAGCTACTCCTCCCGGGACGGTTGAAGAGTCCAAAGACGATGTGGCGCTCCACGATAGCGTTCCCAGCTTCCTGAATCAGGTGCCTTTTGAATCTGATGTCGCTTCGCACTTCGGGGACAATCAGATCCAGCTCTCCACGTTCCTGTTTGGCGGAAAACCACTTCTCACAAGAGAACACAAACCTTAAAGAAAAGATATATATAACTCTGTTAGATCTTAGATGAAGAAAAGAAATTGTTTATTTATCTAAGATTAGATAGACACAGAGAAAATATTACAGAATTCAAATACTGACATAAAACTATATTGTAAAAAAAGTTTTAAGTTCAGTAGTGGATAGGTTTTTTGTATTACTTCATTACCCATTCATGCCTCAAATTTATTTGTTACTTTATTGCATACAAATGCATATATTGGAATATTTATGAAGACGAAATATCAGTACAGTTATGAAAGATGAGTACCCATCAAAAGTCACTGACAACTTTCTAACATGCCCCAGTCAGGATTGGAACCATGCAGCAGTGAAAGACAGCGAGCAGTCAGCAGCAGCGGCACACCACTCGGCCATTGGGGCAGGCCATGGTTTGGATAGCAGTTGGCATTCGTATTCTATAATGAAAAACCTACCTGTCACCTTTCTCCATATCCTCTACTATCACATACTCTAAGTACATGTGCGGTTCCTTTGATGTTTCCAGCTCCTTTGTGAACCATATGCGAAGATAGATCAGAGAACCTAGATTCTTCTCATTCGTTAAAATGAAATTGAGTTTTGCTCCCTTGGGAAATATCTGCAATCAAAATAAAAAGGCGTCAATATCACGCAGAAATGTTAAATAGTTTTATTAACCTATAAAAAGAGCACGCTATATTAGTTCTGGATTATGATTGATCAAAACTTATTGAAAAGTGGTCATATTTAGATTCAGTATAACAGCTGTTGGAAACACATTATTTGGTCGGATACAGATTTGGGATAAGGGCGAGTTCACGAGAACATACCACAGGGCATTTAACCACACACATGTACATGTTTTGTTTTTTATTGTGATGTGCTTTCAGATATTTTAAATGGTAAGTACTCCAAATCAAATACCATTTGTATCCCTCTTAACTATAATTTAAGATATAGATGATTAAACGTTTATATTAAAGTAATGATCAATTAATGAAAATCGATTAATAATAATTAATAATGCAGATAATACTTTACAATAAATCATTAATGATATTCGCGTTAGTACTGTACCCCATCATTGACACATGGCTAGAGTACAGATATTTAATTCCTGAACCTGTCGCCCGGACGTCAGCCAGTGCCTGGTTGTACAAACACCCATGGATAACAAGTCAAAAAAAGAAACACCAAGCACCACATTGCTTGCGAATCAAATCTAATTTCAATTGTGAGGTCATCCATGCATCCAGACCCAGGAATCAAACTGGATGGCAATAGGGCGTGCGGTTGTCTATTAAGACCGGGTTGCCCACAAATTCAGTGCAGGAATCAAATGTCGGCACTGTAGTTATGATAACGCGTTAGGGTATTGTAAATTGACATAAAAGCAAATTTCAACTCTAATTTTTGAAGAAATATCCTTACCTTACGAATGCCATCATCCAAAGAACGCTGACCAGTTGTTCCCTCTTCTCCATATAGTTCAATGTGGATATCTCTATTCATTTCTGCGGTGGTTTTCCAGCTCATTTGGATGCTTATACAATATTCTTGTTCATCACTTGTATTATTGTCCACAAGGGGAAGGGGTATCAACTTGAAATGGAAAGAATTACTTTTAAGGAAATGGGGAAAAAATCTTTCTTTTTTTTCAAATGACATATTAACATATTTCTAGGTTTTCAACGTAGATTGTTCCATCACATATTTGCCAGTATACTAGGAACCGGCTTGTATATATCACGACACATTATCTGTACACGATTCTCATTGTATGATTGCATGATGAAACTGAGTGATCCAACAAGAAAAATAACAAAAACATCTGTTTTTCAGAGAATTTAAATAAAACTTGAAATGGAAATTCTTTGAATCAATAATTTGATTTGAATTAGTTGGACCAAATTCTTCTACAACCATAACACCTTAAAATAATATGTAAAGTAAAATATACTCATAATTATTGACTCTAAAAATGGACATCAACGAGATACTGAACAAGCAATCATATGAAATGTCCATTCTAAGGCCTACATTAACCCATTTATGCTTGCAGATCTCTATGGTACTTTTTGTCTGCATCTATGGAATTTTTGAAAATAATGGCCAATGGAAAACAATGCAAATAGACCTGAAAAATGACTGAAACCCTGGCAAATGGGCACTCTTCTGAGAGTAATCGGCGAGAGCTTTCATATGAATACCAACATGACAGGGTTTAGATGTTTTTCAAAAATATTTGCATCCTTGTCCTTTGGACGAAAGTAGTCCCAGCATTGGCAATATGTATGCTTTTCGTCACATTTATGCCAAGTATGGCTAATTCGTGACTAGCCAGTTGTATGTGGTGGAGGAAACCGGAGTACCCGGCGAAAACCAACGCCTAACCCCAAGTCACTGGCAACTTTCTGACATGCCCAGGCCGGGATTCGAACCATTGTAAGGTTTAACTTACCAGTTGAGCATCTTTCACGTCCATTCTCCTCACAATTATCAGTACTATGAGAAAGATCCCAGTCAGAGTAGATATGGTGGCCATAACTACAAAGTTCCTGTGAATGTCTGCCAGGAATTTATCGAAGACCCGTTCGAAATTGATGGAGTTGGGAGCCACGAATATATCGGCAGTGAAGGATCCAAAGAAGTTGCTCTTGAACCGCACATATTCTGCCGTGCTCTTTTGGTCAACCTGATAAACAACATATAGGAATTATTTGTATACGGATATTATACATTTAGTGCTGACATTTAATTCCTGCATTAAATGCAGCGTGGGCAGCCCGGGCATAATACACGACCACATACTCCATTTCCACCCCAAATTGCATTATTAGACCCATCATTCGAAAGTACGGTGCCAACATTTAATTCTTGCACTAAATGCGTGGGCAGCCCGGCATAATACACGACCACACACCCCATTACCACCCAGTTTCAAGGCATTGATGCATGGGTAAACTTGAGTCATTGATGTACAACTGTACTTGGCTTATTTTTTGACAATATGTGGGGGTTTGTACAACCAGGCACTGGAAGACAACTGGTCGACTGCTGCAGTAAATCAAATGTCTGCACTGTCGTATGACAAAATTGATAACAACTCTTGAATCACAGGGATATGTAAAGGAGTATTTGAAAATACATAGGCATAGTTCTGGGCACATATTTAATATCATTTCAATGTACGTGCATCATGACGGTTGAATTGTGATAATGTACATTTAGATGATCCCGAAATGTGTTTCCTTTGTTTCATAACTGTATAAAAAAATATCCAATTTAATTAATTTATGAGGAGAGAGTACAGTACTTTAAAAATTGAATGAGTTTTGTTGGGATTTATGGAGTAAATGAGTTAATCTCAGACTTACATTCTACTATACCTTTATTTTCTGCCACGGCCTCAATACATAAGCAACTTAATTCACGACAATTATTATTGAGTAATTTCAGTACCGGGCATTTAGCTCATAGGCTCTAATATCACAATCCACCATGAAGTTCATATCGACAATAAAGATTCATCTCAGACTTACAATATAAAAGTTAAGTCTCCAGCAAAACATAATGTACTATACCTCCATTTTCCGCCACTGCCTTGATGAGAAATTGTAGTATCGAACATTGAGCTCATAGGCTCTAAAGTAACATTCCACCGTGAAGTTCTTGGCAACATTTTCAGTAAAATTGCCTTTAAAGAGAAAATAAGGAATATATATTGAAGAAATCAAGTGACCAACCAACTAGTAAAGTTAGGGGCGGACCATTTGATATTGTGTGTGTGTGTGTGTGTGTGGAGGGGGGGGGGGGGGGGTAGGTGTATCGATATTTAAGAGAAAAAATCTGGCCTTGAAAATAAAGAATAAGAATTCTGGCCCTTAGAATTGAGAAGAAAATTCTGTCAGAGAAGAAGAAAAAATGCTGGCTCCTCCAGAGGAGGAAAGAAATCTAACCAAGTCAAAAAAAGGACACCCCCAGAATACCAAATGGTCCGTCCCTTAGATGGACTTATTATCATCGGTAGTGAATTTTGAATTTCATTGATTATTACTTGTTCTGCCATATTAAGATATTATCATGTATGGACAGTTGTTAATAGTAAAGAAAAACAAAACAGAGTACCTGTGTAAACCATCAACTAATACATATTTGGAATTGTTTGGCACTCCATTCATTGCTTTCATCATGTATTGTTCTGACAAGTAGAGTTGGACCCTTCGAAGTGACCACCCCTGTAAGTTGACCACCCCTTGACGGAAGGAAGGAGTGGGGTTTTACGTCGCCTTCAACAGCTTAGATCATATGGCAAGGAGACAGAAACCCGGAACCGGGAAGAAATATTCTTTTCTTCACGAATAGTTCCAAGGGGTCCCTTCAGTTGCAGAAGTGCCATAGACAGCACTCCACAACACCACACGTTTATATAGCGAGCAGGCCAACCAACTGGGGGATCTAGGGGAGTATTGAATGACCACCCACATTTCAATTGTCCCGTACTAACTTTTTCCTTAGTTTTATAGTAAAGTGAAAAGATGATCAGCTGTGGCTGGTCCCATAAGGGGTCACTTTAGAGGGGTTCCACTGTAAATGTGACATACCTTCCAGCTCAACTGTGGTGAATACATTGGCGGTTGCGATTCCGGGAGCCAGGAAAATCCCTAGCCTTCCTCCACTCAGGGACGTCTGTACATACGTGTTGTTGTCCATAGCGAAGCTCGTTGAGTTAATCACGACAATAGATGCATTGTATTCCGTCTGTGTAGGGGGTTTCCCGATTTGGAGACGAACGATATAACTCACATTTATCTCGAAAGTCACATCAATTCGCACGGCGTTCTCAGTGGAATTAACGGTGACGTTTTGAAGACCCCTCGTCCTAGGAGACAACATGATGCATTGAGACAGCGTGATGATATCGCTGGTGGAGTTGTAGACAGAGGTGGCCGGAGCCCACGTGGCGCATGCGGATGCGGAATGTGATGCTGACCGCCGTGGACGATGCTTCACCTCCGCTATCTGCCTCTTTAATGTGAATAGGAGCTCCGACTTCCCGTCAAGAGGAATGTCGTTACCAAAGTTATCGTACAAGCGAATCTCAACCAGAGGTAGACCAATCGCCTGCCCTTGCAGTTGACGTTCATCGATCTTTGCTGGTTTTGTCACTGCAAACTGAAAGAATTGAAATGCGAAAAAGTAATGAATAATAATAATAAATAATAATAATATTAGTTGGTAAAACCATTATATATATATATATATATATATATATATATATATATATATATATATATATATATATACATATATATATATATATATATATATATATATATATATATATATATATATATATATATATATATATATATATATATATATATATATATATATATATATATATATATATATATATATATATATATATATATATATATATATATATATATATATGCACAAAGTACATACGTATAAGGTAAGCCAATAATCTGGATCCATAAAGTTTGGTGCTGAACTGGCTAATGAAGGTATTCCAAGGTCAGCTCTGGTAAGTGCTGGAATTTGCTTTGCAGATCCACCAGCATTGATCGGAAGTCGCTGTACGTACAGGTCCAATTCCTCTGAAACGGTAAAACACAGCAATAATAAAAGTATATATAAGTGTTTATTTTAGATTTGATTCTGATTTTGCCTTTACAAGTTACTGTATCATTCGTTCTTTTGAGAGTGGATCGAATTTGTGAAGTAGACCATGTTACCCTGGTCAAGACAAGTTCAGTACCACTTCGTCTCCATCATTTGAAATGTTCTCGAAAAAAATTTCTCACTCTAAGGAAGTTCAAGAAAAATTGACGATCGTCCTCCCTACCCACATCATGCATTGACATGACACGGTGGCTTAGAATTACAGACTTGCAGACTGGTTAACTGCCACTGTTTGACTACGTCAGGCTACATCGTGACCTACTAGATATCAACGATGGAGAAATGTAAGTTCCCAAGTAATATTATTAACCTATCTCCAACTGAAAAATTGAAACATTTAGGCTAGCGCCCTTATGGAATAATGGTATGGGAAATTAGTTTTAAGGAATGTGGTTAGAAAAGGAAATTATGCAATGTTGTTGTTTTTTCGACTAGTTCACCTTCAGAGTCTAAAACAACATTTAAATGATATGTATAATATTCAAAGTAATTTCTTGAAATACAAACATCTAGCTTTTTATATAAGAAACAAATTCAGCGAGTTATCAGTGGTTCAATGTTCAAATAAAGGCTGTTCCAATATTCGCAAACGAAAGAAAAGGACGAAATGACAATCTTCTACAAAATATTCAGGAATATTGGTCCTTAAAACTGAATGAATGTATAAAGTTTCATTATGTTAAAAACACTTTCTGGATGAGTTTTCGTGTTACATTGGACACACTTTCAACTCATCCCCAGCCAGTAGCAATCTTTACTCATGCTTGGAGCTGAATTTGGTGGCAGTAATGAAGAAAGCGTGCAGTTATAAAGTATGACCACACGGCTGTTGGGGTAGGCCTCTCACTAAAACACTGAACAAACAAATGCACAATGAGAACTATTAGTTACCGTGTGGTTTGATCTTCTCCAGTTTGACATCATGGGTAGGATAGTGAATAGCAGCCCTGTATATTCCCAGTTTATCATTGCTGATAGTTATAGCATCACTGTTGGAGCGAGAGTCAATCTGTCCCAAAAGCAATGTAAGAATGAAACATAGTAAACATATGCTGATTCCCAATAGCTCAGTAGCCTGAGGTAATGCACTGGCCGCACAGTCTTTCACCACACCCAGATTAACCCATTTGCATATAATGAGTACTTTTTATTTAATTCTCAAAGAGATGTTTTTCATTGAATCTATATATACATATGCGTCATCGTATTGAATTTTAGACACACTGATAAGCACAACATTCTCAAAACAAGTATCAGGTTAACTACAATAAAAAAGGCATTACAAATGCAGATAGTTGTGACAGCAAATAAAAAATGTATATATCACCAGTGTGATCTCGAATTTATATTTACATTAAAAAAGCCTCCATCATTCAAAAACTCTTGTTATATATTCTTACCTGAATGTCAGACACGCCATTTCCTTCCAAGTCTGAAAACTGTGCTGAGAAACCGTAGACTTGAATATTGTAAGCGATGCCTGGCGAATTCGACTCTGGACTGGCTTCTACCAATTTCAAATATAGATGAAAACAAATTTTCTTATATATATATATATATATATATATATATATATATATATATTATATATATATATATATATATATATATATATATATATATATATATATATATATATATATATATATATATATATAGATATATATATATATATATATATACACATATATATATATATATATATATATATATATATATATATATATATATATATATATATATATATATATATATATATATATATATATATATATATATATATATATATATATATGTTACAGTAAGAGTGTCAAACCAGGGATTTAGTCAAATCCCTAAAACTTTCAGGGAATCTGTCAAATTCCTGTTTCACTCAAGGATTCGGTCCCTGAATGTCTACAGATATGACTAAACCCCTAAAAATAGGTGGGTCATTTTTGACTTGTTTACTGGAGACCTTTCAGAGGGATTGTTGAATGACAATTACCTTTGTTTTATGCTTAGTTGAGCGCTACTTATGATTCCTGATTATCAAAGTAATGAGGTACAAAGTAATGCTGAATAATCAATGCTCAGCCAAAAATTATTGCTTGATAATGATGATAATTAGTATCTCAGTCAACGTTATCAATTTCATCATTCTGACCCTCCTATTCTCAAGGATTTAGTCAAATCTCTAGACATTTAGGGACCAAATCCGTGAGTGAAACAAGAATTTGACAGATTCCCTGAAAGTTTTAGGGATTTGACTAAATCCCTGGTTTGACACTCTTACTGTAACATATATATATATATATATATATATATATATATATATATATATATATATTTATATATATATATATATATATATATATATATATATATATATATATATATATATATATATATATATATATATATATATATATATATATATATATATATATATACCAAATTTTCTAATGTTGTACATTTAAATCCAACAGGTGTAAATAAACATCAGGAATCAAGATATGTATAAACTCATGATCTGCTTACCTGTTATCTGCACAGAGACTTTTATGAAACTGTGAAGTTTATGTACAATTGGCGAAATAAGTAGGCTGCCTCCATGGTCGTTAAAGCTTGTATCAATTGGAAACCGCTATTAAAAGATGTAACATTGTGATTCAGGATATCGAACTTGTAGTCATATTCTTTCCACTTCTGGTCAGGTCCGATGAGCATAGTGACGGTGTAATTTCTGTCGACCAAAATCTGAAATATATAAGGTATTTAGCCATATACATAGTTTTGTATGTAGATTCAATCACAAGAATGGGGTTAAAGTTGCAAGAAGATTAAAAGATTGGAGAAGTCATTTTTATATAAAAACAACAACACTGTAAAGGTGTGTCCACCCTCCATACATTGCTTATTGGCAATCTTTGCAGAATGGTATAGAAATAACACTGAACAACCTTCCAAATATCCTACCTGTAGATCAATCCTTATTGAGCTGTTAATGTGTTGAGTGCGGAATATGTGGACGGCGCGAGTGCTGGAGGTGAGATTGACACACTGGTCCAGATCAGAACTTCTACCAGTCCAGACATCATCATTACCTGCTATCAACAGAGCACTGAGGCAACCATCCCCAGCACTTCTCCTGCGTCTACTGAGTTTCATGACTTCACCATGCATTCTGTTCAACTGAATCAAAAACTTCCTGCCTGCTTTGAAGGACAAAATGTAGTCACTTCCGTTTGTTTGCCAGATGGCAACTTCAGGAAAATCTAACTTCCGGTAATGTCTGGCTTCCTCATTGGTTTGGTAAGGTCTGGTGGCATTGATCTAAAATCAAAAATAGTGAGATTTACATCATATGTGTGTGTGTGTGTGTGTGTGTGTGTGTGTATGTATGTATGTATGTGTATACGCATGCATGTATGTTTGTTTAGGTGCATGTGTATGTATGTATGTAAGTTTATCTATCCATCTATGCATATATATATATATATATATATATATATATATATATATATATATATATATATATATATATATATATTTATATATATATATATATATATATATATATATATATATATATATATATATATATATATATATATATATAAATATATATATATGTATATATAAATGTTTATATATATGTATATATATATGTATATATATATATATATATATATATACATATATATATATATATATATATATATATATATATATATATATATATATGTATATATATATATATATATATATATATATATATATATATATATATATGTATATATACATACATACATACTTACACACATGTATACATATATGCATGCATGTATGTCTGAAAGTAAAAGGAAATAGATAAACCAACACTGAAATATGTGTAGGTAGGTACTGTAGGCCATGAATGTCACTTACATGCAGCATGGTTGATATTGAATCGTTGTTGGTGAATCCCGTCACAAGTGTCCGCGAGTAGCAAGGATATGATTGCACAGGTGCTGAATCGTTCAGCACATAGTAGCAGTGAATGGTGCGCAAACTTTCAACGTCTGAAATAGATATTCTGATGGAAATTCCGATAGGATGTAGTGTTGGGGAATATGTTTGATATTGCTACGAAAAGGCTATCATGCCAAAATGTGCATCTTAGCGTAATTGGAATATCACTAAAATCTTGATATGATACTATATAAAACACTATAGGTGATGATGTTTGCTTCTTGAATATCCAAGTATTGAATTGCATCATGACGAAGTAGTTTATAATTTGACATGCCATGCTTTGTCATGAATCAGATTTTGGACATTAGAATTTTGTTTTATAAGACTTTATTGCATTATTAAGGTTGAATCATGTTGTATTGATTGTTAATTAGTCCATTTATGAATGCATATCTCCTTGGCAATTGTCATCTTAACATAGCGTATGGTTGAAAATAACATTTTCTGTTTTGATTGACATTTCTGCTCCAACTATATGAGAAATTCTCTGACATTCATAACAAATATATTTCCAAGACATTCAGAACATATAAGGGTGGTATAGGCATGATTAACCAAAGCCATAAGACTGGTCCTCAAAGAAGAAAAGTGGCTCTTACCAGTTTCACAGAATGGTCCAGTGAATTCATATATGCAGATGCAGCTGTATCCATTGATGCCATCATGACAGGTTCCATTATGCTGACATGGAAAACTACTGCATTCATCAATATTGATTTCACAATGTGTACCAGTGAATCCTGGCAAGCACAGACATTCGTAGTTTGCTACATTGTCATTACAGGTTCCACCATTTTGACATGGGCTACTAAGGCATTCATTGATATTCGCACCACAGTGGATTCCTTGATATCCTGTCGAACATGTGCAATTGAATCCGTTCACGAGATCCTTACAGCTTCCTCCATTTTGGCAGGGGACACTGGAACATTCATCAATATCAATATCACATTTGGTGCCACTATAGCCTGCTGCACAAGTACATGTATAGCCAAATATGATGTCATTGCAACTTGATGGAAATACACAAGGATTACTTACACATTCATCAATATCAATTTCACAGTTCTTTCCTGTAAATCCATCTAAACATGTGCAGGTGTAGTTATTCAGAGCATCATTGCACGTGGCGTTATTTTGGCATGGCGAGCTGTCACACTCATTAATGTTACTTCCGCAGTGATATCCAGTAAATCCTGCGACGCAACTGCAACTGTAAGAGTTCTGACCATCATTGCAAGTCGCGTAATTCAAACAGGGAGAACTAGTGCATTCATTGACATCATCCTCACAAAAGAGCCCAGTAAAACCAGCATTGCAGTTGCAGAGATAACTGTTTGTTGCATCAATACATGTACCTCCGTGCTGACAGGGATTAGAGGAACATTCATCCATTTGGGAATCACAGACTGCTCCGTCATACCCAGCCGCGCAACTGCATGTATACCCTGCAACAGTATCGTTACAACTGCCTCCATTTTGACAAGGATTTGATATACACTCATCAATGTTCGTTTCACAGATCACGCCGCTAAAGCCAGCAGCACAGGAACATGTGTAACTGTTAGCACTGTCAATGCAGTTCCCTTCATTAAGACAAGGCAGTGAAGCACATTCACTGGTTTCTGATTCACACCGGGTTCCATAATATCCTTCCGTACAGGTACAGTTGTACCTGCTTTCGAGATCAGTGCATGTTCCTTGGTGTAAGCAAGGACTTGAAGAGCATTCATCTATATCAGTTTCACAGACAACTCCAGTGAAGCCCGCCATGCAGGTGCAACTGTAGCCATTTACGAAGTCATTGCAGGTTCCTTGATTTTGGCAGGGATTCGAGTCGCATTCCACAATGTCCGTTTGGCAGATACCCCCAGTGAAACCGCTAGTGCATGTGCAGGTGTAACTGTTTTGGAGATCATTGCATGTTCCTTGGTGTTGACAGGGATTTGACAAACATTCATCTATCGCAATTTCACATTTGGATCCTGTAAAGCCAGGCTGGCATGCACATGAGTAGCTGTTAACTTGCGGGGTACTGCATGTTCCACCATTTTGACAGGGACTTGAGAGGCATTCGTTGATATCAGTTTCACATTGTGTTCCAGTATATCCAGGTGTACAATCACAGCTGTATGAGGTTGCACTTTCACTGCAAGTGCCTGCATTTTGGCATGGGTTACTTTCACATGAAGCTAGATAGAATAAATAAAAGCTTACACCTCCACAATGAATTTTGCAGTATATCAAAATCATTCTTATCATACCCTCAGGATACTTTTCCTATGGAATCATCTAACCAATAATGGAACGTGTGTGAGTGTGTTTTGTTTCAGTGTCAGTTTACTGCTAAAGTTTAATTTTTGGAACCTGTCTCCATACCTGTCTTATTGACAGAAACAGCCTTATCTATAAAATATTTTGTAATACTATTTATTGTTACAATAGCTACAAACCATACCTGTAAATTCATCTTAATATTTATACGGTATGGAAATTTTCATCCTGTAACCTGTTGCCTGTCTATCTACACTGTTATATTACTGTATATGTTGGCCAGATCACCTGGCGTCAAGGAAAATAAAACTGTTTTAAAAATAAAAACCTTAATCTATATTTATAACCCAATCATGGAATCTCTGCTACCCTTGTTATGTTCTATAATTGTTAAATTGCAAAATGTTAAGATTTGGTTAATTTACTTTGATAACAAACATTAAGGCCTTATTAAAAGATAAAGTCTCATATTTCAGCCAAATTCAACTCTTTTCAATGAGTGTTCTTTCTAATTCAGAATAAGGTCCTGATGTCAGAAAGGGTTTAATCACCTCACTTTTAATGTAGAATGTTTATGAAAGATTGTCCAGCTATTAAGATAAAAAAAAACCAGCTTCAGAAGGTAGAAAACCTGTGAAAAATGTTAAAAGGATGACAATTCAGCTATCTGAATGACGTTCATATGTATATAGGAGAGGTTATTGGGCCCAACAGTCGTATATATGGTAAGCATTCAATGCACATATTTACTATTTTCCGTAAACAGATAATCATTTATCGTTTGTGGAAATTCATTAATTGCAATTGAAAAATGAATTATCAAGACAAAAAAATATTTTCAAATGATATTTTGTACTTCATAATTCATTAATAGTTTACGATAAATGATTTCTCACTAAAAAAGAGGTCATTTATCGTTTTACATAATTCATTGATCGTAAACGATAAACGAATATCCGTAAACCATAAATGAATTATGGAAAGTGATAAGTAATTTCCGTAAACGATAAATTAATTTCTGTAAACCACAAATGATTTTTATTTTATGGAAAGGGAATAAATGTATCGAATGCTTACCACACGTATTTGCAGTAAAATTTGCTCTGCTTACTGGACGGGCGTGTAAACAATTGACTGAGTCGTCACTGCAGGCTGGCCTGCAGTGAAGGATTTTCACTCTGCTGACACAATGGCGGTGTGGTGTATTTGACCTAATAGTGTAGCAGCAGAGGCCCAAAATGTGGCTTATTTTAGGAGTAACCCAAACCGGCGGTAGACCAAGCAGCATCATACACCAAATGAAAGCTAAGAATCTCAGGATTCAGAAACTGTGTGATGCCGGAACCGAAAAGTTGTACAAACCGAGCTATCGCATCGTTTCCATGGCAACCTTTTTTAAGTAGTGAAAACACTGAAAAAATACTCTCCAATTAAATTCTTATTTGGTGGCCTTCTTACCAATATTCCTAATTCAAATTACTCATGATGATTAATTAGGTTCTTGTCTAGTGAAAAAAATTAAAATGAAATATTTTGGTAATATTTGCACTGAGTGACCTTACACTTAGGGTACATATGTAGAAACGCGTAAAAATTGAGTATTTTTTTACTTTAAAGTTTTTATAGAAGACTCATATGAAGTTGTTCAGGCAAACAATATATATTTTCGTAAAGTAGACCCTGTAAGCTTTCATTTGATGTATTATTAGACCCCTAGCACATTTTGGTACTGAAAATTTGGCTTCCTACATAGTAGCTGTAGTGGGGACTATATACACTAATTTGGTGAAAATTCTCCCAATGACTATCTCACTCTAGTTTTGTGGCTTCATAGCATTATTTTTCATTCAAATTACTCCTGAGAGTTAATGAGGTCCTTGCCTAGTAAAAAAGTGAAGGCAAAAGTTAAAGATGTGTTTGTACTGGGTCACCCCTCGTTTAGGGTAAATATGCAGAAATGGCCAAAAACGCTGTATTTTTTAACTTTTTTGTTTTAATAAAAGGCATATACGGATTGTGCTGACAAAAAATTTATATTTCTTCATAAAGTAGACATTATGAGCCTGCATTTGATTATTATTAGATCCTTTTCACAATTTTGGATTGTAAATAGCGGATATATACAACAACTTGGTGAAAAGTCACCTAGTGACCATCTCATTCTAGTTTTGTGGCTTTTTAGCATTATTCTTTATTCAAATTACTCGAGAGTTAATGAGGTAGTTGTCTAGTAATATTATTTAAGACAAATGGTAAAGAAGTGTTTGTACTGAGTGACCCCATGTTTAGGGTAAATTTGATGAAACAGAGAAAATAGTGTATTTTTGGAGCGTTTTGTTTTAGTAAAGACATATATGAGATTGTGCGGGCAGACACTAGCTCTTTATAGAAGGTAGACACTATGAGCATTCATTTCATATGTTATTCTATCCAATTGGGCACTTAAGTTTTTAGAAATATGGCTTCATTCATGATGGCTCTAGTGAGGACTATGTACAACTTGGTAGAAACTCAATCTGCTCAATCTGCTTTGAACAACATTTACCAATGTAAGCTGATATGAAACGAAACTAATATGGATATCCATTTGAACTGAGTGATCTTTATTTTTTGGTAAATGATGCCCTATAGCCTTATACCTGATATCATATTGTATGTGATGTTTTTGAAGGTGAAAGGTATCATCAACTTAACTAAAACATACTTTTCACTGAAGTAGGTTGTTGTTGCACATAGTGTTTCAGTCTTGGGGCTCCTACCTCCAACTATAGCTAGCACACCGAACCACACCTACCCAATCACCTCATATCTATATAAGTGAATCATTTAGTTTATTGATTGCACAAAGGTCATCCCAAACACTTTTACTCTAATCCCTTAAATAACCTCATACATCCAACCTAAAACCCACCCCTTACCATTGCCCTTCCCGCCCCTCAGTACAAGTTGATCAATGAATCATTGAGAGATAGCTACCCTCCCCCTCCCAGTCAGAAACTTGTCAGTACCGTAGCCAGAGAAGGCTGACCACTAGTGTACCCCCCTCTCTGCCTTTGGACACTGACACTGTTTGATACCCCCCAGCTGATCATTGAATCAAAACATAGTTCATCCCCCTTTACTATAAAAACCTCCCTCTCAATATGGTCTGAGGCTAATTAGAGCCAGCCAGCTAATAATCGACAGATCAAAATACAGGTATATTCCCTTTGCATCTAACCTCCCTCCTGCACAATACTGGGAGGCATGTCAGCTAATCAGGTCTTTCTGGATTAGTGATACATTTTGAAATAACTAAGATGTAGTGTACAAGATGGCTAGGCAGTCTTGTAATGCTTACATGCATTAATTGGCTGATACAGGTCATCCCCTCATCAAATAAATTATTGAGATAACAAAACATGTTGACATCTATACAACATCCCCCCTTAATACAAGCACACACAGAGGGGAATCCTGGTGAAACATCTAGATATTTAGATATTAAGGTGGCTTATATGGTTGATTTAAGACTTTTTAGTATTTAAAGCCTAGACTCTTATCCTCATAATGACACTAAATGCAACTGTCTAGGCCACCACTGAGCAGAAAAAGACAAACCTCATTACCTTGCACAGGCCTGCACACAGAAAGGAAACATTTTGTCTAATTTCTCCATATTAAATTGCACCATAAACATTTGTGCTTGAACTAAGCTGTTGGGTATTAACATTATTGGATTCTCTTGATCTTTGGTATATAAAACAATCAAGACTATTTAGGAGGGACATCTTTCTTCTATTTTGACCATGTTCTTGAGTTAAGCAATCTGGAAGTTCAAAAACCTGTTTCTCTCATTTAGTTAAAAAAGTGTTAAATCCCTTTTTTAATGGAGATTTTCTCCATATTTAAGAAGTTTGATGGTCCATGGTCCATTATTATGGATAGGAGCCCCATCTAATAATACCATGCATGTGACTTCCATTTCTCACTGCAACACCTATACACTGCTGGGATGCTTAAATATGTATTTCATATAGGCTAACTAGTCCAAAAAAACGGAAG
Organism: Maea johnstoni; assembly: GCA_963942565.1. Lineage (NCBI taxonomy): Eukaryota > Metazoa > Annelida > Polychaeta > Spionida > Magelonidae > Maea > Maea johnstoni. The sequence continues at coordinate 40,277,239 of OZ012695.1, read as the reverse complement.
AACCGAGTCCAAAAATATTATCTCACAAGCTACCTGAACCTTTCCATACTTGAATTTCTAATCAGAGAGAATTGTCTAGATCAAAGATACTCTTGAAAATAGTTTATGAATAAAACAAAGCATCAAAAACCATCTTAAGGAGAGTAGTGAATTATGCTACAATTCAAAGTACTCCTCAAAATATGCTTTTCGTAGGAAGAAACCCAAAACAGCCCTTTGCAGGTGCTGCAGGCCTAGATAAGTTAAACAACTCACCAGCAATGGGTTGAAAACTACTAACAGAGCTGTATCCCACTAGTGTGTTCTTTCAATCAATTTGAATGAACCTCTTTAGAGCCCAAAACCAATATGCAATGCAACTAATATTGCTCCTTATTATATGAAATACTATCAAATAGACATAAAGTGACACCATAGATATATCATTAAACTTGGCACTTTTCAAGTTCTCTGTATTATTAATTTAGTTAACGGCATACCTCAGGATTAAGTTGTAGACACCTATGGCATTATGATCCTACCTTTCATAATTGACAAGCACTAGTGAAATCAAGGTTTTACGATGATTATTCAAACATCTCCTGAAGCTAGGGGTCAATGAGAGCAAATGTGCTGGCCAACTTTTGGTAGTTCTTTTTATGCAAAAAAGGCCCCAGTCATTTTAGACTATCACAGGAATAGATAACATTAAAGGGGAACTTCGGGAAAAACACATCATAGGTGTATATGAAAGTTCATGAACATAGCTCAACATCTGTCATAAACAGAGAAGCCCTAGAGCTCCACACAAAGAGAAATCTCAAATTGCAATTAGTGAATAGCACCTCCACTGAGGCAGGGCAGCCGCCATCTTGGATCTGAGTCAACTCATGCTGCTGTAGTCTATGTAAATGGGTGGCAAGCAGCTTAGTGGGTGTATTAGATAAAGCCAGTAGCTCTGTCTAGGAGGTGGATATTTCACTGCTCTGAAGCACATTCAAGATGTTTAGGTATATGCAAATCCCTACGACTTTGAACCAAGAGTGGCTGAAGGTGATCAGGTGGATTATATGGACATAGTTCAAGGTGTTGATGAATTTGATAGTCAAGATGTGGAAACAGAGGGCTGGCGCTTAAATAGCATGTTGTGGTGCACCTGTCAGACTTCTTTCCTTCTTTAAATTATCAGGCCCCTTCCAAAGGTATTCTTGACATTTCTTTTCTATAATCTTCATGAATATGTACACAATTACTAAAGGAAATGAAGATGATTGCTGTTCCCAGTACTGCTAGTCACTTCCTGTGTTTACTACCTTGTGTCCCATGGGGTCTAGATGTGTAATGCCAATTGGACAAGGTCAATTACCCTGTGTGTCCCTTTCCTTTACTTACTTTTGTTATTACCCTAGGGACCTAGACATAAGACAAAACCTCAGTTGTAACACAACTAACAAAATCCTGCACAGTCTATTCTCAGTGGATTAATAAAGACCATGTTGAGGTACCTATGAAAATTGCCATTCACCCTGAAAGTTAGCTGTTAGGGTTGCTAGGTCTGTACATCAGATCATAATAATGAAGAGTATGATTATTAATCATAAGTCATTAAGAGAAGGTTGGTAATGAGTAAATGAAAATGTCATTTATTCTATCATAAATAAAAGAAAGGGTCATTTGCAATTTGAGATATTTTGATTTCAACCTTCCTCTATATTGCAGTACTATTTAGAAATGTATTTCTTCCCAGTGAAAATGGGGTCATGACTGACTATAACCTTAGCTGTTTCAATTTTGTAAGTTAGGGAATGATATTTACCCTTCTCATGCTGGCTTAATATTAAACATTTAATGCATACACCTGTGCTTATATTCGTTGAGCAACTGAATGAAGGTAAATCATGTTGAGACTAGTAAATGTATACCAATAAAATAAATAAATCCCGAAATTGATAAATTGCAAGATCACTTCTGCTTGAAATAAGAGATTTATGAAAATTGGTTACCAGATATTATATCCTTGAAGAAAGTAAGACTAGATGCAATAGGAGTCGCATGGAGCATGATAAAAGGTGTATCAATTGTGACTGTTTCTTTTTTTGAAGAAGTGTGAGAGATTATGCACACCTATTTCACAAGTACCCAAACCTTCTAAAAAAGCATCCCTCTTCAGAACCTTGTTAACTCTACTCTGAAGTAATCCTGACTGCAGTGTGTGATTCCTGACATAATCCTCGTCAGTGAAGTGGTCTGAACATACATATGCATACTTCAGGACAGGTGGGTTTAAAAGTTTCATGGATGCTAACCACTGTTTTTGTCTAAATTTACTACTAGGAAATCTATGAAAGCTTTCTCCACTACCGTGTCTTTTTTTACAGCCAATTGCTGCACATGATTTCACCATTTTCTTGTTTGATATATACGTTTTTATGCAACTTGTGCAGAGAGCTCTTGTCAGGAGCACTGCTGTTAGATACATTGCCCAGAGGTAGCTTGGAGACAGGATGTGATCCCTGCCACCCGATTGTGTCACAGGTGATAGCACTTGAAAAACATGGCCGCACCCAGTGGCTGGCAGAGGCTGTCTAGGAGGATGACAATACGCAAAAATCTCCCCTCACGGGATCACTGAGAGAAAAAGAATGGTAGCATCCTGTTCTTGAAGTGTATAACTTTCATATAAGCTGATATGTTTGTGAGCCTTTAGGGCCCCTTTAATACAAGATATGAAAAAAGCAATCAGGTTATTTTTGTAAAAAGGCAGAGGATAACGAGTTCTGAAACTATTATGAGGGAGTTTTATTTACACTAGAGAGTATGGCATAGTGAATGATGAATATAATGAGCTTGCTTGGAGGGTCTATTTTTGTGATTGTAGCCATTGGTTGCCTTATCAAAACTAGTTTGTCTCTCATTATAACAAAAAGGTCCAAAATATGAAATTTACACCCTTTTTGCATATATACTCTAAACATGGGGTCATTTAGTGCAACACAACTTAACATTTTTCTTTCACTATACAAGGATCTAATTAACTTATAGGAGTAATTCGAATGAGAATTAATGCCAGGTAACCCCAAAGATAGAGTGAGATGGCCATTAGTTTAGTTTTATTGTATATAGCCCTCACTACAGCTATGTATGAAGTCGTATTTACAATCGTAAATTGTTAAAGGAGCAAATGATAACCAAATGCAAGCTCATAGTATCTACTCTATGAATGTATATATTGTTTGCCTGCACAATCTCATATATGCCTTTTATTAAAACAAAAAAGTAAAAAAGTAAAAGTAAAAAAGTAAAAAAAATACAATGTTTTTGGCCATTTTTGCATATTTACCCTAAACATGGGGTCATTCAGTACAAACAAAGTTTTAATATTCATCTTCACTAACCTCACTAGACAGGGACCTCATTAACTGTCAAGAGTAATTTGAATGAAAAATAATGCTCTGAAGCCACAAAACTAGAGTGATATGATCAATAGGAGAGTTTTCACAAAATTGGTGTATATAGTCCCTACTACAGCTACTATGTATGAAGCCATATTTTCAGTACCAAAAGGTGCCAGGAGTCTAAATATACATCAAATGAAAGCTTACAGGGTCTACTTTCTGGAAATATATATTGCTTGCCTGAATATCTTCCTATGAGTCATCTATAAAAACTTTAAAGTAAAAAAATGCTCAATTTTTACGCGTTTCTACATATGTACCCTAAATGTGAGGTCACTCAGTGCAAACACTACCAAAATATTTCATTTTACCTTTGTGCACTAGACAAGAACCTAATTAATCATCAAGAGAAATTTGAATTAGGAATATTGGTAAGAAGGCCACCAAATAAGAATTTAATTGGAGAGTATATTTTCAGTGTTTTCACTACTTAAAAAAGGTTGCTATGGAAACAATGCGATAGCTCGGTTTGTACAACTTTTCGGTTCCGGCATCACGCAGTTTCTGAATCCTGAGATTCCTAGCTTTTATTTGGTGTATGATGCTGCTTGGTCTACCGCCGGTTTGGGTCCATCCCTAAATCTGGTCATTTGCTGCTCCACTATAATCTGATATGACTGGCCAGCTTTTTAGCAAGTCTATTACCTTTACACAGGTAAATGTTGACGGGCCCAAATAATGGGCCCGTTGTGGGCCCGTTTGGACACGGGGCCGTTACGGGCCCTTTTTCGATCCATCAATATATCTACATTTCAAAAAAAAAAATGATACCAATGTCTTCCGCAGGATTTATACCATGTGACCTGTCGATACATACCCATTAAATCCTACCTCATAATGCCTTACTATAGGTTATTGAATCATGCTTTAACAAGAGTTTATTGCTTTTCATATACTAAGTACTGATCTCTGACCTCTTATATAAATACCATTTGCACGCATCACAATCCCATGCTTTGTAAGTGTCAGTGCAAAATGAATAATGCTTACAATATGAAGATTCTGCTCAATTGATCATTTTGGAGATATTGAATACATAAAACATATTTTTTATTACATTTTCAAAGATTTATTTTAGAAGAAAAAAATCTTTTTTTTGAAAATATTTTGCTTTTTATGAAAAAAATATTGTAAAATATGTTGTAAAATATGGCCAATAGATGTCTCTGTAAACCCGTTATAACGGGCCCGTAACGGCTTGAAAACCCGTATCGGGCCCGTTCGGGCCCGTTATTTTGACGGGCCCGTTACGGGCCCGTTACTGGCCCGTTACAGGCTCGTCAAAATAACGGGCCCGTACGGGCCCGTCAATTTTTACCTGTGTACAGGGCAATGTATTATTCATCAACAACAAACAACTAGTGTGTGATAAAAAATGAATCGCAACTATGCCAGAACATGAGAAGAACAGCAACCTGTACGAAACAAAAAAAAACGTATTGCAATTGCTGGGTCAAGCGAAGTTGTGTTACATTAAAAATGCTCTTTCGTCGAGAAAACATAATAGTACCGCATGAGGTGTTCTAACATTCTGGGCATTTAGGGCAGTCCAGTTGTATAGCAGGTAATAGTATTTAGATGGGTTTCACATCTATAAATAGAGCATTAATGATTTGATGACAAAATTGCATGGAACATTACGAAAGCTCCAATGCCTAACCAATCTGAATCTCAGAAATTACAATACATTTGAACGGTACATAATTTGGTGGGAAATGGTGCCCCTCTAGCACAAACACAGCCTCCCATTTTTTATTTTGTTTATTTCAAATTTAAAAGTGCCAAATTGTTACCCACATTGCAGCCCGTGGATACCATTGTCGCCCATATTTTGCACACCGTAGTCACATGATGTAATAAAGGTGAAAATTACTGTTGGATCAACAAACATTTAGATCATCACTGCAGATAAAACGGTAAGGTCAATAAACACTTTGTATGTATGTAAGTATGTTTGTGTGTGTATGTATGGATGGATGGATATGTGTATATATGTATGTATGTATGCATAACAACATGCACTTATATACGTATGTACACGTATGTATGTATTTGTGTGAGTCACTTTACAGTGCTGAGGAGATACAGTTACGAAATATAAGCTTTTTGAATTTACCTTGTTTTTTGCAGACCCATTTATATGTGTTTTGACAACTCGAACGTCTCCACGAATCGTCATCGTCAGAAGCTCTCCTTAACCTCATGCACGATCCATCCTGGTCCCAATCAACACCAGGCTGGTATGTTCTTGCAGTACCGTCACTCCACTTCCACTGACCACTAATCCGTGCATATCCAATCCATAACTCATTCCCCCCTCTAAACACAAGACGAAAATAACTCTAATTAAGGTGTTGGTGATAGCTCTGCCTATTTGTGCAGGAACAATGCTACTCATCCATGTATAATAATGCTCCTCTGAC
>OZ012695.1:40248882-40268882 GCA_963942565.1 Maea johnstoni | reverse complement strand
ATCTTATTCTATTAAGCAGGAAAGAGGATATTAGCATTTAATGTACATACAATATTGTAGTTTTGTAAATTTCTAATCCCTGCCGACTCTATCCCCACAAAAAAACGAAAAATAAAAACAGAGAGTAATTTTAAGTTACAACAATTGTGTGCAATATTTGAAATACTAGACAATAGTGGATTCTTTTATAATATAGTCATACAGAGCTGGTGAAAAGTATTCTATAAATGTAACAGTCAAACAGCCGTGTATGACTGGAGTATTCTAGTTTATTGCAAATGATCACACATAATCCGCATAGAAATACCTCTAACATAGGAGGTATAAATCTTTAATTCATATTTCTAAAAATATAATGCCTGGCTGCTGTCGTAGGCAAGGAGCAAATTGGAATAATTTAGATTCATATGATTGTAGACTAGGACACAGAAGTTACAGTACTGGCAAACAGTGCCAGGATCTGACGAATCTGATCTGGAAGAAGTTACCATAATGGAATGACAAGGAAAACATGGAAAGTAGACTTCTCCTTATGGTTAACTTCCGTTACTTTTGGAACAACCTATCAATAGTCAAGGAAGCAGAGTACACATTTCTGATAATGAGAGATGGTAAGAAATGATTAAGGTGAATATCAAGTGAATATCATGTTAAAATAAATAAATATGTGTTTGTGATTTGCTGATACCATTCTATATCAGAACACATTTGAAATCAGAGAAACCTCTCGAAATAACAAAATAAGTAAAAAGTGCGAAAAATGCTTGTGCATAGTCAAAGGTTCTGGATTTTAAAACTGATTTACTTTCATATTTTCAAGTAATGGTTAACCTCTGTTACCGAAAATGAAAATAAAAATTTTCCTGTGAGCATTTTTTTTGGTATCATGTCTCTCTCACAGAGAGATTGATAAAAATCAGGTTTTGTGGAAAATTCCTCACTATGACTTTTTTGACATCCAGAATCTGACCACTTTCCTGAGAATGCCTGATACATATATATATATATATATATATATATATATATATATATATATATATATATATATATATATATATATATATATATATATATATATATATAATTATATATGTATGTATATATATATTTAGTTATATATAGTTATATATATACTATTTCTGTAAAACTTGCACCATTGAGCAAGTCTCAAAGGCAGTCCGAATGCCTTTTCGGTTTACACAGCAAGCAGCCTTTACATGCCGTTGTCGATATGTTAGGTATCTCACGGTGTATATGTATACGAAATTCTATGTCAATATCCCTAGAACACAACTCAAATAGCTGCTTACTGACTATTAATTTGTTCTTGGAACTATATGCTTGACGTGATGTGGGCATCTTTCGATTTATTTGCTAGTGTGGACAGATAGACGCCTCATGATTCGAGGGAGGATGGTGGGCATGCGCAGGGATACTAATTGATTAATATTGCCGGCTTCGTTATTGAAAAAATTAGAAGCTGAATGGCTGCAATGGATTTTGATCATGCCATTCATAAACTCAGTTGCGGCAGTGACACATGTACGAAAATGATTTATTGTTCTTATACTATGCTGTAATAAATGCATCGCCCGTTATTAGTACGATAGATATAGAGGTTCCATCGCGAGTGGAAGGAGAGAGAAGGTATCTTGCACGAGTGAGGGCTATTCCATTTGAATATACATGGGGGGGGGGGGGGGGGGGTGGAAAGCTCACCTATTAAAAAATCATGGGGGGAGGGGGTCAAGATAAAAAGAATAATTGGGCGAGGGGTCTGTCAAATATTTAAAAAAATGGGGGGGGGGGGGGGGGGGATTCCCTGGCAAAAAAATAACATCGGGTGTGGGGTAAGTCGCAGGTCGGGTGCCAAGACACGGCCATAAAATGGAGCAGGTTTACCCAAAAACCCAAAGAGAGCAGATGCTTGCAAATTGCAGTCAATGAAATTTAGAGCTGGGGCTCTTTGAGCAAACGTTCGCCTTCATTTCTATATTTGAAATATAGTAGGACCAGTAACACCTAGCATTTGCTGGTCCTGCAAATTGTTTGCTATTCCTACACTTTTTCATTAACATAACGAGAAAGAAAATTGCATAAAATTCATCACAACATGTATCTTTATAGATTTTATCTTCATTTATTTCCAAAACATTTGGGGACATTCTCGGGGGGGGGGGGGTCAAGAATGTCTCCAAATGTTTACTGGGCCTGTAGGACCAGTTGAGGTCCTTTTTCCGGTTTTTTACTGGCCCGAAGCGGTTTTGGGGAATTTTTACTGGCCTGTGGCCATGGGTACAATTATATCTTTATTTGATAAAAGTCCGTTGCCTGGTGCCTGTATGGCACACTTTTAAAGTTGAGGCGGTCTGCATTGTGGAGTTCACGTCGGCAATGGATATAGGGATTAAGATCCGCTGCTGAGCCTTGGTGCAGATTTATAGCCTCGCGTAGGTGTTTGTTGCAAAAGCTGAGGCCGCCAAGGCCGAAGCTTTGCAACAAACACCCACGGCGAGGCTATAAATCTGCACCAATGCTCAGTGGCGGGTCTTAATGGCTATTATAGCGAGTTTGAGTGATAAAACATTCAAACAACTCTGTGAAAATGACACAAAAACATGTTTTCTAGTGGTTGCTGAGCCTGGATTTGGTCCCGGCTAAGCAGCCTCATTCTGGATTTGGTCCCGGCTCCCTGCTGTGAACCGGGATCACTTTAAAGCCGCAGAAACAGCTTCTCACTGTACATAGTGTGTTTTCCAAGCCTAGGTATTTTCATAGCAGTGCGCTATAATGACATTTAATGTGCACGCATGCGCACATGGCGTACATAAGAAGGGAAACCCCAGCTTTTAAAATAAGGGGTATAAAAGAAAAAAAACATGGGGTATGGGGTTTTTAAAAGTAATGAAAATCATTGGTGGGGGGGGGTTTAGATGAAAAAAAATCATTGTAGGGGGGGGGGGGTTAACATGAAAAAAAAATCATTTCGGGGGGGGGGGGGGGTCTGAAATTGTGAGCGTTCCACCCCCCCCCCCCCCCCATGTATTTTTAAATGGAATAGCCCTGAGTGATTAAGTGTCTTGTGCCGAGTCTTGCCGATTCCTGAGACACAAACTCACTTACGAGTGCAAGGTACATTCCCCTTCCAACCACGAGTGATGGAACCTGTTTCTCCCTCGATAAAAGGGAGACATATGCGAGTTTTACCGTCAAGTAAGCTAGCTAAACTTAGTCAGAAAAGGCCGCCTAATGCACCAATTCAACAGTGCTAATACGCGTGTGTTGTAATGTGCACCGTTTCTTTCCCTTCTTTCTTGCTGCTGGCGTGCACGTGGTGGAGATAGACTGGTGCGCCAGTCCCCTGCAGTGCCCTGATCACCAGTTTAAAATAGACTAGTCTCTGTGCGTCTAGGGAAGCCCAAGCATGGTCAACCCTTTTGTTTAAGAGGGCGTAATCTGTGCCCCCAAATGACCCACAATGACCTTCTCATTGAAACACCATTTTGTCAGATTGTGGAGAGCGTGGAGAGCGTAGGTCCCAGTGAGATGGGGGAGGGGGGGGGGGGGGGGGTTAGAAACGTGCGCTGATCGCGTACGTTACGCTTGCACGCGCGTCACTATTATGTCTGTTGTTAGAGCAGCAGCAAATTCTGTGTTTACCAGGTCCGAATTTAGTTCCTTCAAAAGCACGTTTTAGTACATATTCATCGTTTATTTTTGTTACCAATTTATAGGAAAACGCCCAAAATCTTACGGTACATACATCAGTTTCATGGATGTTTATTCTAACTTGAATATATTTTAGCATGACCTACACATTATACTGAACGACTAAAAAAATGTGCTAAGGTAACATCTCTTTAGGGGTTATCTACACATCGTGTGGGCATCTGAGTGGCAGAAAGTTTTATCTCTGCAATATATATATATATATATATCTTTTATTGGCTGTAACTAGTACAAAATCAAGATATGATGAACAAAATATAAATAACTAAATGTAAATTAGGTAACATCAAGGATAACGTAATAACAAATGAACCAAATTAACTCTAATACAGGACATGGTCCCGAGTAGGTAAGAATAATTATAACTAACATAAGGTGTTGATAGTTGCTCATATTTCATATTTAAGGGGAAATCGTTTTGGAAATGTTAGAGTAGGAGCTTCGTCTCAATTACTACAGGCCAAAGCTATAACAACTTAAGAGAAGAAGCTTCACGAAATTACATACACACACTGGAAATGCATTTTTAATATCAAGGGGGAAACTCAAACGTAGCAGCAGTAGAAAAGAATAAGATTTGAAACTTTTATCTATGAATGTCATCGACGTAACTCACAGTGCATTGATATAGTCATTCTCAGATCTACTATGAATACTGGCCAGCTCTGCGCCTTCATTCCGACACGAAGACTGCGCGTAGGAAAATGAACCTTTACTAGCCGCAACTTTATAGCATGCTCCATTGTTTGCAGTCCAGCCATTCCCAGTGTCGCACGATATTCCTGAAAGTAAAGGAAATAAGAACAATGCAATATACCGATCGTCATAGCCCAACAAAACTGATATTAAGATTTTTACCATGGGGAACATTCTATCAAAAGGCGTTGTCATTGACTGCTCGCGCTGTCCATTACCACATAATAATAATAACAATAATGATAATAATAATATTAATAATAATAATAATAATAGTAATGATAATAAAAATAATCATAATAATGATAATAATAATAATAATGATAATTCATAAAAATCGAACATGTGGTCGGCGAATGACAAATCCGGAACTATGATCAATTAATAATAGTGAGCAGCACCAGCTTCTATTTAACAAAATAGACACAGACGTGTAAAAAGTATGAACTTTCGCAAAATTGCAAAATAAAGAATTTCTTTCAATAGGTATATTTTAAACTATTTAGGTTTTTTGATGAAGTTATATTTGAATACTTTTATTTAATCAAATAAGTGGAAAAGTTTCAACAAGCTGGTCAACCACGCTAAGCAGTCTTATGCATTGCTTTGTAGTTAAACATTGCATTTTTGCCAAGACAATGCCAAGCGCAGTCACTGAGTGTACGTTTATCTCACAACGTCCCAAACTTCCCTTTACATGTTGGGGTGAGTGAGAAAACGCTTCAATATGGTTTAAAAAGCGACAAGTAAGAAATGCCTAGTAACAAATGACAATAAAAAATAGTATTAATATATTGTAAGAGAACCGGAATCCCCGAGGAAAACCACAACCTACTTTTACCTCTTTCATGTGTTGAGGCAATACACAATAGTCCGTGAGGTGGTAGGCGAACCCCCCCCCCCCCCCCCCCTGGGGAATTTTGGAAACCTACATTTTCAGAAACCTTATAGCCAAACTTGGTATCTAGCTTCTCAGTAGTCATATTGTTATTCAAACTCTGATTTCCAGCTTAAACTGGATTTTTAGCAAATTTTGGTAAAAGTTGGTTGTCTCGGGTTAACTGGGCAATCCATTTATTTCAGCCCAATCAGTCTTTGTGATGTTCAAATAAAATTTTTAGTACCAGACATTTGTTACATGAACATTAAATTTTTTTTAAATATTTCTTAGTATTTTAAGCTATTTTTCGGTTATTTTTTCAACATGTGAAAACGAAAGTCGCGTAAAATCAGGCTCGAACCACTGATGGAGCTCATTTTTGATTTATTAAGCAGATAAGAGCTTGCTTGTAATTTAGGTATATACTATGGGGTGGTTTTGTACTCATTTGACCACTAAAAAATTGTGAAAACTTTCAACAAAAACTGAAAAAAAATATTTTTTAAGTTGTTTTTTTAGTTTTCGTCGAAGGATAGGAATACGGTGTTTCTGAAAGGTATTTGTTAATTGTACCTGTTGATCACTTGACTAGAATAGCAAACTTGGAATATCCCTGAGAGAGAAGTGTCCATACCACCCCCACTTAGGAAATGTCACACCCACCCCTAAAATGAGGGAGGTAGTGACCTTCGATTGGCCCTCCAGGGCAAACGCACCCGCGATATAAGTGCAGACAACCTGATCTGAACAGCTGAGGGTATAAGGTTTTGGGAAATATAGGTCTCGGAAATTCCCCAAGGAGGGGGGAAGGGTTTCGCCCATCAGCTCACGCACTACCAGGAGCTATGTACCAAACATGTCCACTATAGAGGTGCATCCATAATAGAAAGGTACTTGTGACCATCTGCTAGCGACATAGTGGACAGTCTGGACACCATATATAAGGTGGCAAGGCAGTTTAGAACAAACACTAGCCACTTGTATGGCATTAAAAATGCAAATATAATCAGGTAGATTATGTGCACTCTACCACAAGAGAGCTATACTAATAAAGAACTGCCTCCACACTAATTGCACTACCTATGAACCTATGTACACCTAACATTCTGATGGTCTACTGTGAATGTGTCAATATTTATTGATATACTACCATACCCTGTTTGCAGATTACTTGCTTTTGTCCGCCATGTCATGTAGAAATAACCATAATTATGTCTACTAGTACAAATACAAAAGGGTTCAAAGCAAACTACTAGTCATTCCTTATAGTTTTATTTATGTTAGTTTAAAATATTATAGCCCTGCGGGCAAAAAAGATAATTTCCTATGTGTTTATTTATATTTATTTACAAACCAATTACCAGCAATGTTTATGGTTTTTGGTATAAGTTTATTTTCATACTTATATGTGCATTTCTGCACAACTCTCACTGTAATTCCAAAAGTTCTGGTAGGTTGAGATACATCGTATATATGTTATTGTTTCATATTATTTCATGTTTATTGTTTTGTTCAGCTGAAAACCTGATTGACATTAATAATTTGTTTATTTACAGTTACTGTCATGTTATTTATTATCCTAATAGCTCAATTCATGAGTAGTAGTAAAGGTTTATGTATTGTTTCCTCTAACATTAGAGGACTGCGTGACACAAGCAAGAGGGGAGATATGTGGTTATACTATAAACAACTTAATGCGGATATAATTTGTCTACAGGAGACTCATTTAACTGAGAGTGATCAAAAAACTTTAGCTCTGGAATGGAATATAGAATATCATCTGGGTGGCAATTCAACAAACTCTCGTGGTGTTGCAATTCTTATCAAAAACTCTTTTGAATATAAAATTCTGAATTCATTTAAAGATAATGAAGGTAGAATACTTATATTAGAACTTGAAATAGCTAATTTGACCTCCATCCTACTAGTCAACATATATGGCCCAAATAAGGACAGTCCTTTATGGTATGATAAACTTTTTGATAAAATCGATGAATATAACCTAGACCATGTGATCATGGTGGGAGACTGGAATGTCGCCTTACAAAATAAAGACACTTATAACTATGCCTTTCAACGGAACCTTGGTTCCCGAACTAAAATAAATAATTATATTTGTAAAAATAACTTTGTAGATATTTTGAGGGAACAAAATAAAGAAGATAAACGCTTTACATGGGGGAGTAAAAAACCATTTAAAAGATCTAGATTAGATTACTTTTTAATATCAGACAACATCATGGCCCTTGCCCCTAAAACAGAAATAGGTAACGCTTATAGAAGTGATCATAATCTAATTGAACTTTATTTTAAAATAGCTTTAAATCCTAGAGGTAAAGGGTACTGGAAATTTAATAATAACTTGTTAAAATCAATAGAGTACATAAATTTAATTAAGAATGTAATTAATCAGGCGAAGCTCACTTATGCATCCAATCCATGTAATATAAATCAAATAAATAACGATAATGGTGAAAATCTAGAATTAAAGATACCAATAAACTTATTTATAAATACACTATTATGCCTGTGATCCAGTTCACAATAACGATAAAATTATTAAACTTGAACAATTAAATAAAAACTTGACAAATTTACGTAATGAGAAACTGAAAGGCCATCAAATAAGATCTAGATTTCAACATCTTAAAGACAGGGAAAAGCCCTCTAAATACTTTCTTAATATGGAAAAGAAAAATCACATAAATAAAAATGTAATAGAATTAAAAGATAGTAATAATAAAATAATTAATGATTCGAATAAGGAACAGGCTTCTTTTTATGGAACAATTTTACTTCAAAAGGATGTAAAATAGATGAGCACACCAGATATAATCATTTCATAAACAACCTTCCAACCATTTCAGAAAATGTTAAAAATAAAATCGACGCTGAGATTACTTTAAATGAAATAGAAGAGAGTATTAAAAACAGTAAGAACAATAAGGCCCCAGGACCTGATGGGTTCTCTAATGAATTCTTTAAAGTATTTTCTTACCAACTTAAGTATTGGATCCTCAGACGTTTTAGAGAGTCTATAGAGTCCGAACAATTTCCTGATACAATATTAGAGGGTATAATTACTTGTATACCTAAAACTGGTAAGGAAATAAATCAAATAAAGAACTGGCGTCCTCTTACTATGCTAAATTCTATTTATAATTTTTTTTCTTCTATAATGGCAAAGAGAATAAAATCCACCTTAAACCAAATAATCAACCCAGATCAGGTTTTATCTCAAATAGATTTATTGGTGAAAATTCCAGACTTCTTTTTGACACTCTTTGCCATTGTGAGAACACAGATACTCCTGGTATGCTTATAATAGTGGACTATGCGAAAGCATTCGATACTATTGAATGGAAATTTATTGACCACTGTTTGGGAAGATTTGGATTTGGCCCTTTTATCAGGAAATCAGTTAAACTTCTACAAACAAATTCCTTTTCCAGAGTTGAGCAAAACAGTTCACTTATCGGACAAAATACCACTATCCAGAGGGTGTAGACAGGGTGACCCCATATCTCCTTACTTGTTTGTTATATGTGCAGAAGTTTTATCACATGTAATACGTGAGTGTGATGATATCAAAGGTATCAAAATAGGAGATACCGAAATTAAACTGTCTCAGTATGCCGATGACACTACTCTCTTTCTAAATGGTGATAAAAATTCCTTGGAGATAGTCATGGACATACTGAGATGGTTTAATAAACTATCTGGTCTTGGTATAAGTAGAGATAAAACCAAGGTCATCAAAATTGGGGCCTTAAGGGACAGGAGGATGAGTTGGGAAGGACAATTTGGCCTAGAATGGACACATTCTTATGTGGTCCTTGGAATCCACTATGATGTCAATAATTTGAGTGAGACAACTGATACAAACTTGTATCTTAAAATTAATGACATAAAAAAATTAATAAGAACTTGGAGTAGCAGATCTTTAACTCCATATGGTAAAGTAACTATTGTCAAATCACTTCTCCTCTCCAAAATCACTCACATCCTCCTGTCCCTGCCTAGTCCCAGTTTAATTATGTTTAAAAATATTGAAAAATTGTTCCTTGATTTTATATGGAATAACAAACCAGCAAAGTTCAGCAAGTCTATACTCGAAGCCGAAATCAAAAATGGTGGTTTGAAACTACACAATCTGAAGATTTTTGATCAATCCTTGAAATTAGGATGGATAAAAAGATTCTCAACCTCCAATGGAAAATGGAAAGTATTTTTGGAAATGGAAGACTTCCATAAAATATATACCTTTGGAGTGGATTATGCTGAACGTATGCTGGATGTTATTCAAATTCCTTTTTGGGTTGATGTTTTATGTAGCCTAAAGGCTTTATGGAAAAGTGCAGTAATAATTGAAGTTAATAATGTTTTCCTTTTTCCTTTATGGTATAATGATGTTCTTAGATTACCTCTCAAACCCTTGTGGTTCCAAAAAGGTATAAGTGTAATTGCAGATCTTATGGACGATAATTGCTCTCTAATGTCAATGGATGCTTTCCAAGACACTTATCACATTAAAACTAACTTTCTAAAATATGGAGGTATAATGTTGACCATTAAATACTTCATTGATAATCAGGAAGTCCCTGAATACAAACCTGTAAGACCCATTAATAGTCTTTTGAATATAACTTTACATAAAGATTCTAAAGGTGTTTCTAATTTATATAAATGTATGTACTCTTCATCTTGTGATATTCTAGGTAATATTTGTACAAAATGGTATGACAAGGCTGGTCTAATTTTCACAACCCAAGAAATCAGAAGCTCCCTCGTTAAAACACATTGTATTATTGATGATATTTACCTAGAGTACATACAATTTCATACACTACATTATAGATTTTTTACAAATGATCTTTTGTTTAAAATAAAAATTAAAGATTCTGAATTATGCTCTATGTGTCAATTAGTTAAGGATAGTAATTATCACATGTTGGTAACTTGTAACAAAGTGATTCCCCTGTGGGAGAAAGTGGAGACCTGGATTAGGAACTTAGGAATGAAAGATTACCATCTCACTGATAGAAGAAAGATTATTGGTGACTTGGAAAATACGAGTCAGATAAACATTATAATCTTAAATACAAAAACAACTATTTTCCAAAGTAGGTGTGATGGTTCCTTGTCCACAATTCTACAGGTCAAGCACAACGTTAAACAATGTTACCTACATGACAGATATAAATCTATAATACACAACAAAGAGTATTTATTCGGTAAAAAATGGTCTTTATTTTCAAACACCTTACAATGATCATGTTCATGTATGCTTTTGTTAAATGAAAATCATGTTATAATTATGTTATATATTATGTTTCTTTTTCACATTCTATTCATGTTACCAGTTTCCTAAAGAACAGACAGTCTGTACTGTAACCTGTTCATTGTTTGTTTTCTATATATGCAAAACTGAATAGAGATGATTTAAAAATAAAAAAATATATAAGGTACCATCAGGGATTTAGTATGTGGTATTATATGCATTAAAGTTACAACCAATTATTAGATGCTTTAAATTCCATGAACACTAAATGAAAGTAAAGCGAGTGAGGTTTTTAAAACAGAGGTTTCAAATGTTGGGGAATGGAGGCTTCTGCTTTACAGGAATCAAAATATGCTGTCTTTTTTCATGACTTCTTTCAACGCCCATGTGTTCAGTTTTCCTTTTGATCAAATTTAAAATAGAATACTTAGACAAGCCATACGTACCAGAGTGTATTATTGTCCTTACGCATATATGTGTTCTCATCATGACTTAGCTCTGCCCCTCCCCATCAGTAATTGTATGATAACACGAGAATGCACCTTTCCCACAACAACAGGCTTCTCTGGTAAGCCTGTTGTTTCTTTCATTAAAATTTAATGTATATGAAGAGTACTATACATCGGAAGCGAACTATCATAGACCTGGTACAACATATACATGTAGACAAGTGAACTATATGGACTGAAATTAATGGTATTGCATTTATTAAATAAATGAATTGCAGTAGGTCATGTATGTAAAACACAAACAAATAGTCTCAAATATGTGTTCTTTACGCACTTTATGCAATGCAGTAATTGATCACAATGATCAAAAAAATACATTGATCACTTTATTAGTTATAGAATTATGGCACAGCCTTTGCACATTTATTCCAAGATGTGAGGAGAGAAGTAAATAGGCGGGGGGAGTGCCAAGGTGGCGAGAAAGAGAAACCAAGAGTGACAGATTGAGAGAAAAGATGCCGGAAAGAGAGGCAGAATTTCGGAAAAGGAACTAGGATGATATGTTAAATAGATATTTGTGATTCCAGGTAGGGTACACAAATGACGTCATCACAAATCAGAAAGTGAAGTGTTTGCGTGACCTGCACCTTGATTGCAATTGTAATTGTAAGGCTAACAAAAGACTTCATGTGCAATACTGTATATTGGGTTTTTCACTGTTTGAAATTTTAGCTTTTGTGGTCTGAATTAGTTTTCCAGAAATTTTAAGTTCAAGTAGTTTCAGCTCTTTTAGGATAGATGACCTTAGCGCCACCTAGGCCCATAATGAGAACTAACCAGCTAATATATGCTTTAAATCTATGAATAATAAGGAGGAAGCACAGAGAGTGATTTTTCTTTCTTGCTCTTGGTTCTCTTTCTCACCATCTTGGTACTCCCCTCTCTGCCCATTTGGTTCTCTCTCACATTTCTTGAATGTGCGAAGGTCATTCCATAGAACATAAACAAATAACTCACCGAGTGCCGGAGATGCCACACAGGATAGGAGAAGGAGAAATCCCATATTCCTCATTCCAGCCCATGTATTACGATCCACTGAAAATAGATATATAAAATGAGTATGATTACCAACCCCAAATAATCGTGAACATATTTCATGTTTATGCTAAAATACCGTCAGGATGTCACTCAAATAAGTAATACAGTTAACGCAAAAACACATTTAATTCAGTCTTATGTTGGTTTGCAACAATGGTTAGGGTTTTTATTTGAATTTGTATGTTTCATTTTGAAGACAGCAGGTTTATTTTTAATGAATCAAACCATGACCTGTATTTTGTTACAATAGAGCTCGAGGAGATTGAATTTGCCGACATGTTTATGAATTACCGCACCATCGATTTAGAATTGTCTACAACTGCCTTAAGCGAAAAGGAGTGGAAGTGAACAAATACAGAACTACTTGTCTAAACATGTGATGAAAAGTAACAATTTAAGTTTATTTTTCTTAATTTTGTGTTCATCTTTTTAGTGAGGCAGTATATTTATGCTATTTTGATGGAATGTGTGAATGAGTAATTATAGGTGATCTCGAAATCAATATGACAGTCAGATGCGGCAACATGCTATACATCTAATTTTGTATTTAACATGAAAATTGTGTTTAAAAATTGCCTTAGCATTTAAAATACTATTGCCAGGAACAATATATGATAGGGACTAGTAAGGAGGCTAAAATAAATTGCATCTCTTGAACCTGCTGCACAGCTGACAACAGTCCGCAGCACACAATAGACAGTCTTAAATGAGCTTGTTTCAATTAAAACGCTGCTTCACAGGCAAGATAAGTAATTTGGTATGAATTTATAAAGGCTGATAGTATGTAAGCATAATTGCAATGCATGCACAGCAGCAGACGCTGTGGATTAGCAATTTATGTATTCAGTGATATTACAGTTAACACTATGATATTGCAATTGAACCTATAAGTGCAATAGGGAATATCCCCCTTTTCTGCCATGCATACACATGGATTCACCCAGCATTGTAAATGGATAAGTAGTTTTACCAAAACCACGGTTACCAAGCCTACTGTACATTCAAAATACTCGTAATGCCCTCAATGAAAAAGAAATCGGTAATTGGCCATAGCTGGCAATGTTTAACAAAGGCTGAGATAATAAAATGGCTGCCACTCAATAAGGCCAGTCTGTTACACACTTCATTCTTAGAAAAATCAGAACCAACAAAATATTCTTAAGTCTTGCACAAATATTTCTTTAAAATTAGGATTACTAGGTCTGCAATCCTCTTACTTTTTCTGAAAGCAATTAGACAACAAATGGAGGAGTATTTGAAAAATTCCTAAAAAATACTTAGCATAATTTATTTGCCTCTTAAACCTTTCCATCTACAAAACCATCATACCAACTTTATAATTAATGAAGTTTTACACCATTATAAAAGGAAACACATTAGGAAATTGACCGACCACTTTAGTGTTTTCATTATAGCTGCTTGAATGTAGGTAGAGTCTATAACAGAGCTATTAACTAAGTTGTCTTTTCTTTTCTGTACAGTTATTTTTCTTTCAGGAAAAGTAAGATAACTTATGTGCTTGCCTAATAGATTGATTGTATGGCTCCTGTGCTCCAAAAGTGTCTAAATAATCCGTTTTAGGAAGCTGCTTGTACAAGCCTGTCTGTTGTCCTCTGGTCCATGTTCATATACTGTTTGCTGCGGGATTGCAATTACCTGCTGCAATCTGTTGATACATCACACCATAGGCTTCAGTGGCAGTGACCGCTCCCTTAAATTCTATACTACCTGCTATTGCTAATCCTACTACCGTTTTCTCTACATTGCCAGTTCACTGTATGTAATGCTTGCTATTCTGAAGTTCTAAGCTATTCTTTTATATTACATTTCAGTGGATTTCAAGGGATTACAATTTGATTAATTAGATTTCTCTCTCTAAACTTTTTGATCTTTATTTTAGAGAAGAAGTTTTATTTTACCTAGCAAGTTTGCTAAGTTGTCTCTCTACAGGATTTTACTATTTATGCATTCTCTCCTGTATCTCATTACTGATTTCTTATCTTTCTCTTCCTATCATTTTAAACTCTCTCTTCCTCTAATAATTCTATTCATTTTTGCATCCTATGTAATTTTCATCTTTAAAAATCTCGCTATTTGTTCATTGTTTCTATTGTGTATCCTCTGCTTTTCCATTAGAAATTCTCTTCACCATATTCTCCTGCATCATAGTGTGTTCCTCTTCTGTTTTGCATTCTATACTTTCCTTTGTTGTTCCTATTAGCGCATCTTCCCTTTACGATGTTCCATTTGTGCATCCTCTATTTTTATTTTTTTCTCTAAAATCCTCGTTTCTTTTGAGTATCCTCTTTTTTCCTCATGATGTGTGTGTCCTGTATTCTTTTGCTTATTATTTTTTCTTTGTTGTTGCTATTCGCTCATCATCCCTATATGATGTTCCATTTGTGCATCCTCTATTTGTATTTCCTTTCTCTAAAATCCTCTCCTCCTTGCTCTCTCTCCTGTATTGTATGTATTCCTGCACCCTGTTCCTTTTTAATCGTGTTTTCCTTTGTCTCTCATGTCATGTATTTTTTGTACTGTACTCGGCATGCCATCCCTAGTATGTAGTACTTTTTCTTTTACAAATCAACCGAACAGGGCCTTTGGAGGTGATTATCACTAATCAAGGTGCATTCAAATGCCATGACAATTTGGATACTAGTAAGCTGAATGAATTTTGATAATTACCCCAGATGGGTTGCCATATGCCATTTCGATGCACTGAGTTTTAGAAGGTGATAGGAGACTTTTAAGATAGGGTGGAATACTGTGACCTTTGGTGACCTACATAAAGAGCTTATTCGCATATATGAGGTATTTAAAAAAAGTTTATACCATACCAAGACCTTTATTTTAAGGGGTATACCATTGTCGAAGAATTTAGGTTCACCAACTCTTGGCCATTCGAATTTAACCTAGCCCTAAGTTGGTTAGTTGTAGAAACTGATAGTTAAAGTGTATATCTTAAAAGTCAACATTGTCATCCCTAATAGTAATGTCAACGTATATAGCTATCAGAAAGATGTACCTTTGTAAACCGGTGAAGTGCAATGTGGGCCCACCTCGTACAAGAAATACAGTGAGATAAGATATGCTGAGACATATCCTTGCAAATGTACACGTAAGTACAATTCAAGTGTCTTGTATAACATAAAACAAAAGGACACACCTGCTACATCATGATGTATCTTTACGTATACTCATACGTAGTATATGAAATGTTCAGGTAATGGAGAATATGGATTGATATGCACCTAAACACGAGAAGAACAGTTCAAAACACTTGTAGCAGTAACTTTTCTGTTTTTCAGTAACTTTTCTATATATACATGTATATATATATATATATATATATATATATATATATATATATATATATATATATATATATATATATATATATATATATATATATATATATATATATATCAAGATTATTTCGAAATGTACTTTTGCTGTTGGTAGGTGTAAAGCAAATATTGTGCCATAAGCGATGTATAAGTATCTAATCCAAAGGTGTTGTGTTAGGTAATGGAAAATATTGAATAAAAGAAGTGTATTCATTCAGTGCACTTGCAAAATGCTCATCTCAAGTACCAGGCATTGCGAAAGTACATTTGTGCTACAAGTGCACCAGATGAAACTTTTATATGAAAAAATGTTATGTTTTTCATTCTTGAATGAGGCAGTACAGACGAAAATTCGGAATTTAGAGACTTTCCTCTTTTTGATAAAGACTCACTTCAAGTGCAAAAGCCTATAATAATATCTGCACTACACTGCCATTGGCAAAACCTGATGGGTTAGCTATTGACTGCACACTGTGAGCTATGATTACCTCTTTATAACTTTAGTGTCCCAGGTAGCATGTCAAACATTTCCATTGTTACAGACATTCATGATTTGATTAGAGTACAGATCTAGACAATTTTCTGCATTTTCAATACGGTGTATATAGGTGACCATTTTCCTAGGAAGGTCATGCTGGTGCCCCGAGTCACCGATAGGACTTCCTCTGAGTTGAGTCGTCTTTTTGTTGTTGTAGTATTGATACTATGGAGGCCTTTTTTAATATTCTTATATTTATAGATTTGATTTTTTGCAATTATAACCAACAGGTTCACAGTTAACAGATTCCGGTAATCTCCCAGCAGAACAGAAGACGTTCCCATAAAAATGTTGTCCCAAATGAAATTCTTAATCCATATTGTAACTTGTGACCACACGGTTTGTGTAACGATACAGTCATATACATGTAGCATATGTGATATAGATTCGGTTTCATAACATTCATCACATATATCATTATAAGCGACGTTTAAGTTTTACTTTCTTCATTCTTATTAGTTTAATGCAAGTATGTACAAATATAGTATAAGATACATTGAAGATCTGCATCAAAATAAAAAAATGAGAGAATGGAAAGAATTGGAAGCTATTACAAAAAAAAAAGAGTTTAATATTTACTGAATACTATTCTTGGTATAATGTCATCCAAGCAGTCTATGAAACGGATCAGATACCAAAATATAAAGACAAGAACTTGAGAATGATGTCAATAATTGACTGGTTACTTAATGATAAAACAGGAACGAGAAATTTGAGAGTTATATTTGACAAGGGCATAAGTAGATCAAAGATTACAAAACAAACTAAATGGATAGGCTGGTCAGGAGTATACTCCATGGCAACAAGGTGTAATTTAAACGCTTATTTTGGATATTTAACCTACAAATATTACAAAGAGCTATAACAACTTAAAAAGTAAGTCACGTGGAACACATGGCATTGGCTGCCAATGTTGACGTTATATAATTACACACACACAGACAGTGCTATATCATTATATTGAACGAGTGTATTAACTTTTTAAATGTCTAGAAATAATGATTTGATGATTTGGAATAAAAAATGTATCGTGATAAAAGATGTCGTCTAGAATGGCACGACGTAGAAAATACACACTACAAACAAAACTATACTTTATCATATCAAAAACAAAGCAACTTTTTGAGAGAAAGTTGGATTTGATTTAACAATTCCTGCTCGATTTCCTTCAATACTACTCCACTTGATGAGTTTTGTTCAAGAGGCTATGTGTGAATTTAAGATGCCAGTGGGTTAATTTAGTGGGTCCATTTTCAAAGCTTCTGTTGGGTTAATCTAGAGAATATACAAAAACGTACCATTTTCGTCATTTCCATCCATTTTCCAAGCTTCTGTTATGCCATTTGTGCTGTATCTGTGTCCACGATCTTCCCAAGTGTCCTCCACAGAGCCGGGTAGTTGTTTGATGTGTGTGCGTGGCAATCCTTTGCTTTTCATTGCTATCAAGTGGCTCGTCCTTTGTACACACACAAAAACGAACGAAAACAATGGACACTTATCTCACTTCCGCGAAGTGCCATTGTGTAAGTCACGTACGAGGTGCGCTTCCTCCAGGTAGATATCACTTGTCTGAATAGGTATCCAAATGCCCATATTGCAAAACAAGACCCTGAAATCATTGCGCATGCCTTCACACAATGTTCTGTGGTTATTTGTTCATGCTTCAAATAACTTTTCAAGAATGCCTTTTTTCAAAAAACTCTTTTTGAAAATATTAACTTGAGTATTGAGAAGGCAATGCTATTCCTGTAGAATTTTGATTTTCTCTTTATGTTGTGTTTCTTTCATAGTTTAATGTCATTTGAAGGTCAAATATTTTTATCGAAACAATTGTTTTCTCTCATAGACTGCATATCCCAAGTATCGAAAGAAATCATTAAGGCATTTTAGCAATTGATAATTGTCAATTTCTGAGGCTTTCTGACCTACTGTTAATATAGTCTGGAAAAAAGCTAGAAATTGATTGGGTATTCTTGTGTTGTTAAACGACCCAAGGACAGACAGTGATGGGCTGAGAGCAGAAAGGTTTCTTATTTTCTTTGTATAAAGGCTAGTAGAGTTAGTTTGAAAATACGGAAAACAAAAGGAAACATGGTTTCGCCTTGAAATTCATGCAGTATAACAAACAATGCCTTTTTAGATGACAGGTCTACAAAAATCACACATTTAATCAACAAAATACTCATGATTAAGCTTTAGATAACTAGTCTGGCTTCAATCATATGTTCATGTTAACCTTTCTATGGTAAACTAAACTTAGAGCTGAACAACTTCAACAATAAGTGATAACGTCATTCAGAAATTTTAATTGGAAACTTTGGACGTGAAATAGACAAGAGACAGTGTTCATTGTATATATATATATATATATATATATATATATATATATATATATATATATATATATATATATATATATATATATATATATATATATATATATATATATATATATATATATATATATATATATATATATATATATATATATATATATATATATATATATATATATATATATATATATATATCAAACACCATCTCATTTGCGAGAGTTATGTGGATGTGTGTCTTTCTGAACGGCAAGAATCAGAATTTCTAACTTCTCACGAGCTAATACTTTTTTTCACAAGTTTATGGGGTTACTAGTATAGTATTCGACGTGTTGCTGTTTATAGTTTATAGTATAAGCATGGATAAGGGATCCAGGTTCCTTTTTACTTGCATGTGCATACACCCTAGATGGTATAAATTTCATTGAATGACAACCTCCTTTGCCATGGTAAGACTAAAACGGTCATATATACAGTTGTCGGTGGATGGGTACATGGAGAAAGTCACGACCTAACCCAAAGTATTGGCAATTCCTACATCGCCTCGAGGGTTAAGAGTTACGTATCACACTTAGCCAGAAAGCCTAAAAATGGACACTTATCAATATATCTAAGATGCCATGATGATTCCTTTTGATACTTAGAATATGCAGTCTATGAGTCTATGATAAAACAAATTGACCTTCAAATGACCTTGAACCATGAAAAAGTACAAAGTAGTATTTAACCTATTTTATCAGGCATTTAAGAACAGAAAATCAAAATTCTGAATTGACGCCATTGCCTCAGCAATACTCAAATTAATATTTTCAAAAAGAACTGTTTGAAAAAGGCATCATTGAAAAGGTTATATAGAACATGAAGAAATAATCACATTATCTTAAATGACAAGACAACAAATAATAAAAAATGGGTGGAACAATGTCCATTGCAAAATCTCTTTGAGTAAATATGATTTTAGTAAAAAAAAAAGGATTAAGGGTGATATCTTCTTTCTGGACAAAGTTATGGGCTGATTTTGTGAATTCAAGATGGCCGCCAATGTTCAAATCCCAGAATGACCGCCAAGGCCAGCGACCATTTTTAATTCCTAAAATTGACTGTAACTTTGTTCAGAAAGGAGATATTTCCCTGGTCTTTTTTTAAAATCATATCTACTTTAAAAGATCATTGCAATGGGCATGGTTATACCTTACCGTTACTACTGGTACTCTTGTTATTTGAGATAATGGGGTTGTTATTTTTTCATGCTCCACAGAACTTTTTCAAGAATGCCTTAGATATTAACTTGAATATTGATAAGGCAATGCTATCATATTAGAATTTTTGATTTATCTCTCCTAAATGCATAAAAAAGGCCGAAATACTATGGGTTTTTTCATAATTCGATGTCATTATGGCGTCTTAGACATATTGATAATTGTCCACTTTTGAGGCGTTCTGACCCAGTGTATATAGATGTGGATGATAGTTACTTTGGATGAGATTAGGAATTAGGTATAGATGGGTTTATAAGTAAGGTATAGATGAGGGGTAAGTTCTAGGTATAGACGGGAAGAAGAAGTTAGGTTTGGATGAGATCAGTACACAGGTACAGTTTAGATGACAGTTAAAGGTATATGTATAGATGGAGTTTATAAGTAAGG
>OZ012695.1:40228491-40248682 GCA_963942565.1 Maea johnstoni | reverse complement strand
GAACTACTACCGGTCCAGACATCATCATTACCTGCCATTAACAGAGCACTAAGGCAACCATCCCCAGCACTTCTCCTGCGTCTACTGAGTTTCATGACTTCACCATGCATTCTGTTCAACTGAATCAAAACTTCCTGTTTGCTTTGAAGGATGAAATGTAGTCACTTCCGTTTGTTTGCCAGATGGCAACTTCAGGAAAATCTAACTTCCGGTACTGTCTGGCTTCCTCATTGGTTTGGTAAGGTCTGGTGGCATTGATCTAAAATCAAAAATAGTGAGATGGCATTTACATCATATATGTATGTATGTGTGTGTTTGTATGTATATGTATGTATGCATGTATGTATGTATATATACGCATGCATGTATGTATGTATGTTTGTTTAGGTGCATGTATTTATGTATGTATGTAAGTATATCTATCCATCTATGCATAAATATATATATATATAATTATATATATAAATATGTATATATATATATATATATATATATATATAATATATATATATATATATATATACATATATATATTATTTATATATATACATATATATATATATATATATATATATATATATATATATATATATTATATATATATATATGTATAAAATATATATATATTATATATATATATATATATATATATATATATATATATATATATATATATATATATATATATATATATATATATATATTCATTTATTTATTTATTCATTTATACATACATGCATACTTAGACACATACATACATATATGCATGCATGTATGTCTGTATGTATAAGGAAAAAAAGAAACCAACACTGAAATATGTGCAGTACTGTAGACAATGAATGTCACTTACATGCAGCATGGTTGAGATTGAATCGTTGTTGGTGAATCCCTTCAGAAGTGTACGAGAGTAGCAAGGATATGCTCGCACAGGTGCTGAATTGTTGAGCACATAACGGCAGGGAATGGTGCGCAAACCTTTCAACGTCTGAAATAGATATTCTGATGGAAATTCCGATAGGATGTAGTGTTGGGGAATATGTTTGATATTGCTACGAACAGGCTCGTTAGCATCTTAGCGGAATCAGAATCTCACTAAAATCTTGATGTGATACTATATAAAGCACTATAGGGGATGATGTTTGCATCTGGAATATCCAAGTATTGAATTGCATCATGACAGAGTAGTTTATAATTTGACATGCCAAGCTTTGTCATGAATCAGATTTTGGACATTATAATTTTGTTTTATAAGACTTTATTGCATTACTAGTATTAAGGTTGAATCATGTAGTATTGATTGTTAATTAGTCCAGTTATGAATGCATATCTCCTTGGCAATTGTCATCTTAACATAGTGTATGGTTGAAAATAACATTTTCTGTTTTGATTGACATTTCTGCTCCAATTATTTGAGAAATTCTCTGACATTCATAACAAATATATTTCCAAGACATTGAGAACATATAAGGGTGATATAGGCATGATTAACCAAAGCCATAAGACTGGTCCTCAAAGAAGAACAGTGGCTCTTACCAGTTTCACAGAATGGTCCAGTGAATTCATATATGCAGATGCAGCTGTATCCATTGATGCCATCATGACAGGTTCCATTATGCTGACATGGAAAACTACTGCATTCATCAATATTGATTTCACAATGTGTACCAGTGAATCCTGGCAAGCACAGACATTCGTAGTTTGCTACATTGTCATTACAAGTTCCACCATTTTGACATGGGCTACTAAGGCATTCATTGATATTTGCACCACAGTGGATTCCTTGATATCCTGTCGAACATGTGCAATTGAATCCGTTCACGAGATCCTTACAGCTTCCTCCATTTTGGCAGGGGACACTGGAACATTCATCAATATCAATATCACATTTGGTGCCACTATAGCCTGCTGCACAAGTGCATGTATAGCCAAATATGATGTCATTGCAACTTGATGGAAATACACAAGGATTACTTACACATTCATCAATATCAATTTCACAGTTCTTTCCTGTAAATCCATCTAAACATGTGCAGGTGTAGTTATTCAGAGCATCATTGCACGTGGCGTTATTTTGGCATGGCGAGCTGTCACACTCATTAATGTTGCTTCCGCAGTGATGTCCAGTAAATCCTGCGACGCAACTGCAACTGTAAGAGTTCTGACCATCATTGCAAGTAGCGTAATTCAAACAAGGAGAACTTGTGCATTCATTGACATCATCCTCACAAAAGAGCCCAGTAAAACCAGCATTGCAGTTGCAGAGATAACTGTTTGTTGCATCAACACATGCACCTCCATGCTGACAGGGATTAGAGGAACATTCATTCATTTGGGAATCACAGACTGCTCCGTCATACCCAGCTGCACAACTGCACGTATACCCTGCAACAGTATCGTTACAACTGCCTCCATTTTGACAAGGATTTGATATACACTCATCAATGTTCGTTTCACAGATCACGCCGCTAAAGCCAGCAGCACAGGAACATGTGTAACTGTTAGCACTGTCAATGCAGTTCCCTTCATTAAGACAAGGCAGTGAAGCACATTCACTGGTTTCTGATTCACACTGGGTTCCATAATATCCTTCCACACAGGTACAGTTGTACCTGCTTTCGAGATCAGTGCATGTTCCTTGGTGTAAGCAAGGACTTGAAGAGCATTCATCTATATCAGTTTGACATGTTTCCCCAGTGAAGCCACTGATGCATGAGCAGCTGAAACTGTCTGTGAGGTCAGTGCATGTTCCAAGGTGTAGGCAGGGGTTTGAGGAGCATTCATCTATATTAGTTTCACAGAAAACTCCAGTGAAGCCCGCCATGCAGGTGCAACTGTAGCCATTTACGAAGTCATTGCAGGTTCCTTGATTTTGGCAGGGATTCGAGTCGCATTCCACAATGTCCGTTTGGCAGATACCCCAGTGAAACCGCTAGTGCATGTGCAGGTGTAACTGTTTTGGAGATCATTGCAGGTTCCTTGGTGTTGACAGGGATTTGACAAACATTCATCTATCGCAATTTCACATTTGGATCCTGTAAAGCCAGGCTGGCATGCACATGAGTAGCTGTTAACTTGCGGGGTACTGCATGTTCCACCATTTTGACAGGGACTTGAGAGGCATTCGTTGATATCAGTTTCACATTGTGTTCCAGTATATCCAGGTGTACAAACACAGCTGTATGAGGTTGCACTTTCACTGCAAGTGCCTCCATTTTGGCATGGGTTACTGTCACATGAAGCTAGATAGAATAAAGAACAGCTTACACCTCCACAATGAATGTGTTCAGTATATCAAAATCGTTCTTATCATACCCTCAGGATACTTTTCCTATGGAATCATCTAACCAATAATGGTACGTGTGTGAGTGTGTTTTGTTTCAGTGTCAGTTTAATTTTTGGAACCTGTTTCTATACCTGTCTTATTGACAGAAACAGCTTAACCTATATTCATAACCCAATCATGGGATTTCTGCTACCTTTGGTATGTTCTGTAACTGTTAAATGACAAAATCTTGAGACTTGGTTAATTTACTCTTATAACAAATGTTTAGGCCATATCAGGAGATAAAGTGTCACTCTTCAGCTGAATTCAAATTTTTACAATGACTTTTTTCTATGTCATAATAATGTCCTGATATCAGAAAGGAATTAAACACCTTTACTTTCAATGCAGGACTGTTGATGAAAGATCGGCCAGATAACATGATAACGACAGCTTTAAAATGCAGTAAACCTGTGAATGAAGGAAGCAATAGGGTTTAAAGTCTCTATACACAACTTAGGTCATATTGCGACAAAATTGGTGGTGGGTACCGTTTTCTCCCACTCTTTTTAGACTTTGGTTTACTGTTCAGGATAATGTGTAGGCCATGCTAAAATCTGTAAAAGTTTTTAAAAAGACACTGATCGCCCATGTATGTGCCGTAAAATTTGGGCATTTTCCTAAAGGTTGATACCAGAAGTGAAAGATGAACTTGTTTTAAGAGGTGCTTTTAGTGTGTATTTCTCTTTTTCTGTCGTGGGAGAAACAGGTTCTACCACTTAGAAAGCCTCGTCCCAAGACACAAAATTACTCGCTCGTGCAAGATACCTTCTCTTTTCAACCACTCGAGATGGAATCTCTATGTCCCCCATGTTTTGCGCACACTACGCTTAGTCACATGATGCAATAAAGGTGATATAGTTGTTTGGTCAACAAGCATTTAAATCTTCATTGTAGACAAAACGGTCAGATCAATAACCACTTTGTATTTATGTATGTAAGTAACCCCGCAAGAGGCACACCCTCTTAGTATGCAATAGGAGCTGGCACATCTCGGGGAACGCTATGCTGGTGTGGTATCCTGCTCCACTTATAAAAGAAGGGGGATATGCGGATCTGTCTGTGGTTACCATGCATCTAAAAGATTCTTTAATCCTCTTTTGATTCTAAGGCTCTACTCTTTCTCTTTTTCTTCTTTCGCCTACAATTAATATGTTTTCATTCATTCATTCATTGTATGTAAGTTTTGCATGCATGCATGTGTTTATGTATGTACGTATGTATGTATGTATGTATGTGCATGTGTGTGTCACTTTTACAGTACTTAGGAAATAGAGTACGAAAAAAAGGCTTTTGGATTTTACCTTGTTTTTTGCAGACCCATCTACAATTTCTACTACAACTCGAACGTCTCCATGCGTCATTTTCGTTAGACCATTTCCTTATTCTCACGCACGATCCGTCCTGGTCGGTGTCAAAATAAGAACTGTATGTATAAGCAGTGCCGTCACTCCACTTCCACCTACTGTTTTGACGTGACAATCCAATCCATGACTCATCCGCTGCTCTAAACACAAGACAAAATCACCGAACAAAACAGTGAGATTACGAACATATATGGGGAGGACTTTTATTTAGGCGTTGGTGATAGCTCTGCCTATTTTTGCAGGAACAATTCCACCTATCCATGTACTATAAAACTCATTGTCATTGCTTCTCTGACTTGCACGAATGACTTGCTGATTAATCAATGTACTGGGCCAAGTCGAACCACCTCAACAGTTAAATATGACCCAGCATTGACATGGCCTGACCAAACCTAGAACCATTGGGGAAGTGTTCAAAGATCTTTCTAGCATAATGACCTCGCATATGATTGATCACTTTTTAAAAACAAGCTAAAGTGGGACAATTGTTAAGAACAATGTTAAACTAATCATTTATGCATATTTCAATTTAAAACAAATTAAGCATACCAAATACCACAATCAGCTGAAATATCTAAATTGGTTTTGGGTATTTCATCATACATTGGGGAAATTTGAGACATGGAATTATGACACAAATGCACCTATCAGGCACAAATCAATATATTGTTGCCAGGACTATCAGGCAACTAAGCAGAGTTTCAGGCCCTAACTAATGATAACTAGACAAAAATATAATTCAGGATAAGGATAATGCTACTTGATTGATTGATTGATGTTTATTGACTGTAAAGGTTGTTTACAAATTCATCATAAATCATATAAATATAAGTATAATACAAACAAACAGAATAAACACAGGTACAAACGGAAAATCTCCAAAAAGGAAATTAAACTTAAATAGGCCGGGCTATCCTTTTTAGGAAATATTTAGGTGATATTCTCCAACAGGGAAATGCAAATCAAACCCACCCACGTACGTACGTACGTACGTGCCTACTCATTCTGATACTAATTGAAATACTTGAGTTCTTAGGGATTCTGAAACATCATTTACGCATAAATGGACCTACCCTGCGCAGGTATTGAATTAATATCTTATGTGCAATGAGAAGCAATATATGTATATATATATATATATATATATATATATATATATATATATATATATATATATATATATATATATATATATATATATATATATACCTGTTTTGTCATTATTGATATCAAACATCCAGACTTTCTTTTTTATTTTACGAAAGACAGGATAGTGGTGTAAGGCCGGGAGTGGGTCTTATTTTCGTTCTGAGGTTTTCATGAGATTAAGGCCTGCTGGCACATAACATCGTAGTCGTTTTATCCACATAGATTCTAACTCTGAACACACTTTGGGGCTGGTTTTGGAGTCAGGGTGTCCCTTCGCAAATTTCAATACTTGTATTTTTAGGGATTCTATACCTTTGTGGTCAGGCTCATTTTAGTGCCTGCCCACAATGTGAATATCGTTCTTTTGGTTAATATTGCCAATATGTTCGTGTAGTCTTTCCACCAGAGGCCTTTCAATCTGGCATATATAGTGTGTACCGCATATTGTACAGCATAGGCTGTATACCATATTGTTGGTCCGACATTTGACTTTAGATCTAGTGTTGCACTCCTTGTTTGTGACCACACTTGTGATTCTGCCAGAAACGACTACGATGTTATGTGCTACCCGCCGCTAGAATTGTTTTGGCGTTCAGTGCTTTATTTTCGCACTATAGTCTGCCAGCAAGGTGTATGTCTGGAAAAAAGATTGCCGTAAGTAATTGATATGGTTTGTAACTCGCGAATTCAAGTGAGAAAGCCTTACCGTTTGCTCTGCGTGAGGCAATTCTCATGAAACGTTTTCTCAGATGTCCACACTGCAAGAACCTTGAACTTAAAACGTGTGTTGTGCTTGTCGTATTTCGAAATTTATGTTGGGAGCTGAGCTGATAACAAAATCATTACCCTTGTCGTGAAAATGGTGTACGGCAAGATGTCTGCATTTGGCAGTCTGGTATCAAATTTGGTCTGAAGGCCTCGTTCAGTACGAGCCGGCTTCTTGCAGACATCTTGCCTTACACCATTTTTACAACAAAGATAACTAATGATATTTCATATTTAAGGGGAAATCGTTTTGCAAAGGTTTAATTAGGAGCCTCGTCTTGATATAGGCCAAAACTGAATGAACCAGAGAAGAGAATTCACAAAATTACAATCTAATACTGAAAATGCGTTTTTGATATCAAGCAGAAAACTCAAACGTAGCACCAGCAGAAAGAATGTGGTGTGGTGTATCTATTAAATAAAATAGACGTAACTCACAGCCCATAGACGTAGTCATGTTCACCACCACTATGAATACTGGCCAGCTCTGCGCCTTCATTCTGGCACGAAGTCTGCGCGACCCAAAATGAATCATCAACCGTTCCCGAAGATTTATAGCATGCTCCACCGTACGCATTCCAGCCAATGTCGCAAGACATTACTGAAAGGAAAAATAAGAACAATGCAATATACCAATCGTCATAGACAGCCCAATTAAACTGATATTTAAATCTTTACCATCCCAGCGGGCACTGTACGTACAATGTACGTACATTGTACGTACAGTTTAGGTTCACACTCATGGACGTACAATGTACGTACATTGTATGTACGGTTTAGATTCGCACCCTGTACCAAAACGGAACATTCGGATTACGTACGGTTTAGGTTCAGATAGATTTTCCCCTAACTATCAGAAATCAATGTGCGTATGGTTCTGGTTTCTCACCTGGATGTAATACGGGTCTGTACGTACAATGTACGTACGGGTCCGTACGTACAATGTCCGTACATGTCCGTACGTATATTGTACGTAAACGAACTAATTACGGTTAATACAGTAAATGACCTTTTTTTGAGAAAGGCTGGTAGATAGTTATGGCAATCTCCATTTCAAATTGTACGAGAATTCTCTAAAATTTATTCCCTAAGTGTCTACAATACCAATAACCATGTTTGAGCAAGAGAATTGATAATAAAGCCTAGAAACTGAATGTAGGTCACATGGCATGATTTAGTGCAGAATCAAATGGTATAAGTTAACTTCAGATTCAGACATGGTATATATTTGAACAGAATACTCCTTCAAGGGGAACACTGATCAAGGAATTCCTACTTATTTGTACTTATTACAAATGATGATAGGGAAATTTTATGTGAGATTCACTTCAGAATTCGCTTATATGTAATGTAAAAACTCCTACTTTAATTCAGTTTGGATATTGGATTGTACGTACAATGTACGTACATTGTACGTACGGCTATGTACGTACATTGTACGTACGGACCCGTACGTCCAAAAAACTTTCATTCCGAATGTTATCCGTACCAAATCCGTATGTACGGGCTTGTACATACAATGTACGTACATTGTACGTACATTTGCCCGCTGGGATGGGGAATATTCCAAGTTATCAAAGGGCGTCGTCATTGCCTGCTCGCGCTTGCAAAATAAAGAATTTCTTTTAATAATATATTCTAAACTATTTAGTTTTTTATGAAGTTATATTTGAACACTTTTATTCAATCAAATAAGTGGAAAAGGTCCAAAGCTGGTCAACCATGCTAAACAGTTTAATATATATATAGTTTATTGACTCGTAGTTTCACTACAAAAATACATATATAAATATAGGTGAAATAATATAACATAGGAGAATAAATTAACGTAGAAAAATACAAATGATAATCAAAAGAAAACATAAAGTGTTGTTATATTTACAAGTAGTTCGGATCCAATACCATGTCCTGGAGGTTAAATCTGGTCTTAGTCGCCCGGGTTGACACATGAAATCTACAAATACGAACCTATCCTATCCCGCTCTTAGATGTTAAGTTCTCTCTATACATCCTATCAATATGAAAACCTGCCACAATCCATAGATCTTCCATTTGGTCACACGTATAGCCTATTAGACATTTACCTAGAAGGATAGGGAGGATCTCTTCCGGGATTTCGTTTAGCCTAGCTTCTAGGCTGACCATACATTGTCCTAGATCGGCAAACATGTCTATCCTTCTCCGTTCCGTGGATGGGCACTGTAGGACAAGATGTTTCACATCGTCGGGAACTAAGAAATCACATAAAGGGCAGCATCTCGAGAGCATTGTTTGTTTCTTCAATCTGATATCATCCATTCGTAATAGACTCGCATGACAGACGAGACGGGCCATAGATTCGCACATACTGATTTTCTCAGGGTACTTGTCCGACAGTGCCCACCAGGTTAAATACTTGGGGTTCGGGTTTATCGCACTAACTAAATCTAAGGATTGTTGGAGTCTGTACTCAATACGCCAGGCCATGTTTTCCAAAGACCATGCCCTGTCCCAAACCATTCTTTTCCAAACACTCTTTTGGTACATATGATCCCTCTCAACCATATTATCAATTTCCTCTCCTAGGTTGAGGGTGTCAATAGTATCAACTAAGTCGGAGACTATACTTTCTGCAGATGAAATACAGGGACGGTCGTGTCTCCTAATAGCCTTATACCTTTCTATAAAGACGACTCTTATGACATCATTGTGGTCCATCACTAGGATTGATCTTACAAAGAGAAGTTTTTTTAATTTGCACGAGTCTACATAAACTAATCCAACCAAGACTATGTAAGCTACAAGCATTCGGGACTCTGGGGTGGAAACGCTGAATCTTCTTGCATGCATAGTGTTGGAAGGACTCTAGGAGTTGGCAATGTTCTACCGTCATTGACCAGAGCTCACACCCGTATAAGGCAACAGGAACCACGACCGTCCAAAAGAGGGTACTGCACGTCGCCACCGTGAGGCCACACTTCCTGATCCCAAGGCCCGTGAGTGCATTGAGGGTCCTTCTAGCTTTGGACAATCTCTCGCTAATCCCGTACTCATCACCCGTAAAAATTGAGACATTCACCCCGACGTGATCGTAGTTTGTTTTCTCCTTGACCCTGTCGGGTCCCAAACGGAAAGACCTGTTTTTAGAATTTTCAATGTGCTCTTTGTTTGTCTCCCCAAAAACAAGAACTCCACTTTTTCGAGCATTAAAATCGTAGCGCCAAGTACGCCCGTGGGCGTACACGATCTCCATTACGTGATCCATTTTCGTCTTACTTTTGCAGGCAGCCGCGAGATCATCTGCGTAGCCCACGGGGGTACTTGGCGTCTTATAGATCTTGCAGCACATATTGGACTCTTTCAAGTCATTGAGCAGGGAGTTTATAAAAAACGGTGTATTTTAATAATGACATATACCCTCCCTGATGAATCCCACAGGAGAGGGTATACCATTGTGAGTACGAGTCCAAAATTTTCACACAACATTTAAAATCTACATAGCATCGGAAAAGGAGTCGCCAGGTTTTTCCTGTTATACCACAGTCATAGAACTGTTTAAATAGCCCTCCAATCCATATCGAGTCCAAAGCTTTAGCCAAGTCATAGAAAGCAACAATGCACTTATTGTTGTCCTCCAATGACGTGGCTATAGTCTCTTGCAAAAGAAAGGCGGTATGTAGACATGAGTGACCAACCTTGCAGGCTCCCTGAAGTTCCGACACTATACTTTCCCTAACCCACCACCCCTTCAGCCTATTCCACAATAAAACCTCAAAGAGTTTATTAAAAGATGATAGAAGTGTGATACCTCGATAGCTATCCGTTGATAAATTTGACAAATCTTTTCCTTTGTACAAAGGAATCTGAACTCCCATCCTTAAACAAATAGGGATATACTCCGAATCTCTTATCATATTGAACAAAATACATAAGAGATCAACAGTGTACTTACCTGCATTTTTGAAGTGTTCGGCAACAATTTTGTCAAACCCGGGGGCTTTTCCCTTATTTAAAGTTTTGATTGCGTCCTTGACTTCGGGTACTGTAAAAGCGTTCCGAAGAAAGGAGTCGCTACAATCACTACCGTTATTATACACTTCAATAAAATCTGAAACCGTCCGGAAGTGTGCGTCATCAAAGCTTTCATCCGTCTTGGGAGTTCCTAGCTTTGAGAAGTGCTTCCTCCATACCTCTAACACGTCGTTGATCTGATGCACGACAACGTCATCATCACGCTTGATTGCTAAAGACTTGAAACAAGGGCCCCTTCTAAAGGATCGGACCCGATTCCAGAAGGAGTTCCTGTTAATCTCAGCTGATCTGGCAATTTGAACAATCTCATCGTTTTCATACTTTCTAGTAAGTTTTTTAATCTCCCTCGAAAAAATCTTCTTAGACTCCTTGTAATTCACCCACAGAGGGCTATCAGGGTCCCTAGGTCGACCTGCGTCAACCCATACCCAGACCCCTGTAAAACTTAACCTTCTCCTTCTTTAGTCTAGAAAGTGTTTGGTTCCAGAAAGGCTTTAGGTTTTTTCTATACTTTGTCTTTGGGAGGTCGTCTGAAATTCGAAGCATTGCGCTAGTCAATTTGGTAAAGCAGTTATCAATGTCGGAGTGGTTACCCTCTGAGATATCAAGAGCACCTTTTATACCTAGAGGTAAGGTATCCAATCTATCGTTGTATCTCCTCTTCATCTCATGATGGTTCAATTTGCTCCACTTAACCCTTCCGGCA
The DNA here is from genome assembly GCA_963942565.1 of Maea johnstoni. Lineage (NCBI taxonomy): Eukaryota > Metazoa > Annelida > Polychaeta > Spionida > Magelonidae > Maea > Maea johnstoni. Next base: position 40,237,362 of record OZ012695.1, on the reverse strand, counting down.
CTAGGCGCTGGATAAACGTAAGAATCTACATTCCCAAAATTCATTGTTATACTCAGCATAGAGTGATCCGAGTTATTCAGAGGGTGCCATTCTTCCACGTGACATTCACCCACGAGTTTATCCAGGACCTCTGGTATTGCCACATAATCTAAACATGAAGCACCGTTATGGCTAAAGAAAGTATTAATAGGGCCTGTAGCGTAGGGTTGTAGATTAGTCGCTAAAAGGTCATGCCGCTTGAAAAAATTTGCGACTAGACGACCCCTTGGACCAGGCGTCTTAATCCCCCTAGACCCTCCTAAACACCCTATATCTCCATTAAAGTCACCGCACACGATGATGTGTGCGCCATCCTCAAAAGAGTTAACAACCTCTGAAAGCTCATCAACAGAGGTACCCAGGTTTTCCCTTGCCCCCTGCGCCGGATAAAAAGTAAAAAACTTGCCCTTCTGAGGTCTGTAATCGAATCGCACAGATACGATCATGAATAACGTCCGTCACCTTGGATATCCCTGGGATATCCTTGCGCCAAAAAATTGCCACACCCCCCTGCCCCTCTTGGAGCCATAATTCTCCGCTGAGGAGGCACGGCTTGCATGAGCATGAACTGCATGTGATTCCGAGATGTCTGATAATATGAATAATCTATTTACATGCAACTTATACTCTGACATGGCCAGAATATCCGTCACCTTTAACTTTTCTCTTAGATAGGGGATAGCAGATAAATATCCCCTAGCATTCCATGAGCCAATTGTGAGTTTGAGTGGTTTATTTGACTTGGTCCCCTGCATAAAAAAAACACTAAACCAGAGAGTAGATAAAAAAAATAATAAAACTCAGCTTAAGCTTAAAGTCTTACCTTGGGTACTTTTGAATGCGTCTGATATATAACCAGCCAGTCTCCAATAGTTCTCGGTCTGAAACCAACATACATACCAATCCTTTCCCTAAAAAGAGGAATAAAAAAGGGGTAATGCCGTAAATGTAGTGGGAAACGGACCCCCAGAGAGTGCACAGACTCTTTGGGGCACAAAACCTTCCTTGATATTCAGTTCACTACCAGTAGTTAACCATGAGTACGGGACATAAGGAGCAGAGCCGTAGCTGGTCTAAAAAATGGGCCCCAAATGCACGCACGGATCCCATGGAGCAAAAAATCAGACCATGGAAAACGGTAATCTGGCGGTAGTAATGTTGCCTTTTCTCGCACATAAACACCCGTGCTGCACCATACATGTCTGTTAGGGAACATATAACAATATTGACCAATAGTAGTCTATAAGTGTTTATACCTAATGGGCAAACAATGAGAACCATCCACAAGGTGCTGGATAGGCGCCCTATTGGGACACGTATTTCTGCATAAGTTGAGACACCCCCCTCTCCAAGAGAGTACTGATATATACTAGTCTGGGAAATGCGAATGGCTTCGTTACAGGATCTATGTCTATAAGTTAAGTGGGCCCGGAGTATATGCCAATGATTTAAGCATAAAGTAGGCAGAAACATGTAGATGTAAGTATAAAAGCCCAGAGGCAGCATGGTCGAAATAACAGTACGCATATGGAGAGTGGTGCATAAAGAGCACTGCCGTAGTTGGTCTAAAAAACGGGACCATAGGGCACGCACGGAGCCCATTACCCAAAGGACCAATCCGCAGAATATAATTACCAGTAATGAAACTGGGACCTCCGTTAGACTACACAAGGTGAGTATGGCCCTTTGGAGCCGGTATAGCATTATATACACAATTAATATATCCTTCAAAAACGACCACAGAGTTGCATCTGTATGCCACATGAGACCACTTAGATTCACATACGCACAGACACCCACCTCTCTATATGTGTGTATATAGGTATGAGGTTAATATTTGAGTAAGGCCTCATTATGGGATATATAATGCATTGCAATGTAGTTCCAAATTGCATTATTGCCAAGACAATGCCAAGCGCAACAACATCTCCAACTTCCCTTGACATGTTGGGGTGCTTGAGAAAAAGCTTCAATATGGTATAAAAAGTGATTATGAAGAAATGTCTAGTAACAAATGACAGCCAGAATAGGTGAATAATATTTTGTAAGAGAACCGGAATCCCCCGAGAAAAACACAACCCTACTTTATCCTCTTTCATTCTCTTTTTTTAACTTTGAAATTACACAAATGTGTAAATCGATTTTTTTTCATTTTTATTATTTCACGAAACAGCATGTATGACATTGACAAGACATATGCACTTAATCATTAACAGTACGATACTTCAAAGATATACAAATGACACAACAGAATAATAATACATTCTATGCCGATTGAAGACTAGAACTTTGATACATATCGATTCTAATTTTTTTGAAAGGATTCACCGTTCCTAATTTTGACCGACTTTGAAATCATTGAAAGTTGGCCCATAGGCTTGTCATACTCTCGCCTCAAAATGCTCTCCCTCTAAAGTAGTCTCGGAATCATATTCATCATTCAGCATTTCATTATATGTAAATGAGACATTTATACGTAATACAGTTCCGCAAGATCGTTTCATGTATAAAACTATCTTTGTATTAATAATAACCATATTTATCATATGAGTATTTTTTCCCCTGAAAACCGAAAAAAAATCTTTTTCTGAAATTGTTATTGTTGCCTTCACATTCTTTCTTTACCATACATCAACATTTCTCAAAAGAGTTGCAGTATACGGACAGTCTAAAAGTGCATGTATGGTTGTATCTATTTCATCCTTACAATATATACACTTATCATTACTTTTGGTTTTCATTTTGCAAAGAAGTATTCTCGTATTGAGTCTATCATGCAAATATTTTAATTGAACCTCTTTCATTTGTTGAGGCAATACACAAGAAGCGATGTATACTAAACATATCCACTATATATATATATATATATATATATATATATATATATATATATATATATATATATATATATATATATATATATATATATATATATATATATATATATATAGGGACCTCCATAATAGAGAGGTACGTGAGGTGCATAGTGGACAGTCTGGACACCATATTTAGGGTTACCATCAGGGATTTAGTATGTGGTATTATTTGCATCAATGTTACAACCAGTTATTAGATGCTTTAAATTCCATAAACACTAAGTGGGGGGTATGGCGAGTGTTGTTTGTAAAAGACAGGTTTCGAATTTTGCGGAATTGAGGCCTCTGCTTTACTGGAATCCCTTTAAGAAATATGCTTTTCACCTGTACACGGATATCTTATTTTGCCTTATCTGGGTAGTTTTTTAATCATAAGCGCCCATGTACTCAGTTTTCCTTTTGATCACATTTGCAATAGAATACTTGGGCAAGCCATACATAGCACTTAAATGTATACAGCACAGTTTATTATTGCCTTTAAGCATAAATATATATATATATATATATATATATATATATATATATATATATATATATATATATATATATATATATATATATATTTATATATATATATATATATATATATATATATATATATATATATATATATATATATATATATATATATATATATATATATATATATATATATATATATATATTCTCATCATGATAACTTGAATTTCACATTTCTTGAATACATGTGCAAAGGGCATTCCATAGAAAATAAACAAATAACTCACCCAGTGCCGGGGATGCCACACAGGATAGGAGAAGTAGAAATCCCATTTTCCTCATTACAACCCATGTTTTATGATCCACTGAAAAAACACATATAAAATGAACATTTAGTATCTAAGTCAAAGCCAAATAATTGTGTAAGTAGTTCATATGTATACTAAAATACAGTCAAGAAGTGACCCACATAATGAATGCTGTTAACGCAAATATACGTCTTATTCAGTCCATGTCTTATGTTGGTTTGCAACAATGGTTAGGGTTTTCATTTGAATGTGTATGTTTCACGGCAGGTTTATTTTCAATGACTCAAACAATTCTGGCCTGTATTTTGTTACTATAGAGATCGAAGTGTTCGAATTTGCCGACATGTTTATGCATTACGTTTAATTGTGTATTTAACATGGAAATTGTGTTAAGAAATTGCCCAAGCATTTAGCATGCTATTGACAGTGTTTGCAAATCCTACTACCGTTTGCTCTTCATTGCCGTTTCACTGTGTGAATTGCATGCTATCCTGAAGTTTTGAGCGATTGAATATCGGACTTTGACGTCAGTGGTATCAAAGCATTTCAGAAGGGATAGGTTAGTTTTCAAGGCAGCTTGTTCATAGGGTTTTTTCTGATCAATCTATTTCATTACATTGGACACGCTCTTTCTTTCTCTCTATGTTCGCTTACTTAAAAGTACTAATATTCTATGAAGGGGAACCTCCTCTGTACAGTATCTTTTCATCCTAAGCAATTTTCTTTCATTGCACTGTCCCTCTCATATTTTCCTTTTTTTGCATTTCTTCTCCATTTCTCTTTATCTTGCTTTCTACCTGTTCTCCTTTTCCTTTTGCATGCTCTGTACTTCCTCCTTTATGTAGTATCTTCCATAGTCTCCTTTTATTGAACCACTATATTTTTTGTTTCGTTGTTGCAAGCTATCTCCTACGCATTTTTCAAACTCTGTTTAAACCAAACCTGCTTCTTTGATTTTGAATGGAGCAGGTCATTGGCCACCTTTTTAATTAACTATTTTTTCTCACTTTAAAATTACATTTCTATGGGATTTTAAGGGATTACAATTTAATTGATTAGAGATCTCTCACTCTCTCTCAAGTTTTTTTTAATTTCTTTTTAGAATTTAAGAGGGCTAAAGTAAAAATAAAATATCTAGCAAGATTTTTACTGCTAAATTGTCTCCCTGGGATTTTAATATTTATGCATGCATTCTGTCTTTTTGCATTCTCTCCTGTATGTCTTTTACTGCTTTCTTATCTTTCTCTTCCTAAAATGGGATACATCTTCAAGGTGGTTTATTTGTGTATCCTGTTCTTTTTTTTTTAAACTCTCTCTTCATCTACTTATTCTTTTGCATCCTGCATACTTTTCATCCTCAAAAATTCGCTAATTGTTTTTAATATTTCTTTTTCGTATCCTCTGATTTTCATTTAGAGATTCTCTCTCGCATATTCTCCTTCATCATATTGTATGAGTTCTGTATTCTTTTGCGTTCTATATTTTTCTTCGTTGTTTCTAAAAGCGCATCCTCCCCCTTTGATGTTCTTCTTTCTTTTTTCTCTTAAATGTCTATCATGTATTTTTGAATTCCTATTTATTTCTTTTTTTGTACTGTACTTACTTCTCTGCATTCCATTCTTGAAATGTTGTACTCTCTCTCTCTCTCTCTCTCTCTCTCTCTCTCTCTCTCTCTCTCTCTCTCTCTCAAATTACACATTTCATCGAATTGCTGCTGTGACATTTAGAACAATTTTTGACTAACTCTGTGCGGAGTTTGAGAGACAATCAAAAGCTTAAGTTTTCATATTCCTTTCATATCACCATGCATGCTATCTTTGTCATCTGCATATACACAAGCTCTCCTTATATGTCCGAGTCACCGTTAAAAAAGAGATGGCAAACCCTTTTAAGAAGAGAACAGTCGCAACCCACAATAAAAAAGGAAGACTTGAAACAATGTTTAATCGTATACATTAAGTACATGTCCTTGGTATTACTACCAAGTATAACTTACACATTTTCCAATAATTCATGTTTTTGTATTTTCTTTCTACTTCCAAGTATTACTTACACTTTTTCCAATAATTCATGTTTTTGTATTAACTTTCTTTGTCTCGTACTGGGACGCCTTTACAACGAGCACCCCTTAGTCATATTGGTGTCGTATTATATTATACTTCTTGATTATGCTATATAGACATGTCGTTACAGAAACATACATGTTAAGATTTAAATGTTGGCTCTATCACAAAATTAGAAGCGAAATTTTGTTTTTCTAGCTAATCAACCGAAAGGGGCATTTGGACTTGATTATCTCCATTCGTCATGTACTCAAATACAATTACAATTTGGATACTAGTAAGCTGAATGAATTTGATAAATAGACTAGATCGGTTGCCAGGTCCTTTTTGTTCCGATGTGCTATTGTTTTACATGGTGATATGCGAGACGTTAAGATACAGTGGAAAACTGTGACCTTTTGTGACCTACATAAAGAACCTATTCACATAAAAGGGGTATTTCTCAAAAGTTTATACCAAGCCCTTTATTTTGATGGGAAAATCATTGTAGAAATAGTTAGGGTATTGGCTATTCAAATTTAACCTACCCCTAAGTTGGTTAGTAGTATAAGCTGAGAGATAAAGTGTATATCTAAAAAGTAAACAATGGCTTCACTAATATTAAGGTTACCGTATATAGCCACTACAGGAAAGATGTAACTGTTAGAGTGTCATGTGGACCCAGCTCGTCCAAGGTCCAAAATCCAGTGAGATGAAATATGCTGAGAGGCAAATGTACATGTAAGTACATTTCAAGAGCCTTGTATCACTTTAAAACAAAGGGCCACACCAGCTATATCCTGGTGTTCCTTTACTCATACACATATGTAATATATACAATGTTCAGGTAATGGAAAATATGGATTGGTATGCACTTCGACATGAGAACAACTGTTCAAAACACTTGTAGCAGTGGTGGTTGGTTTTGTTCTTACCCACAACCCCCTCCCCCCAACACACACACACACAGACACACACACACACACACACACACACACACACACACATATATATATATATATATATATATATATATATATATATATATATATATATATATATATATATATATATATATACATTCATACATACATAAATACATGCATACATACATACATACATTTCAAGACTATCAAAATATACCTTAGAGCTGTTGGTAGGAGAAAAGCAAATGTTTTGCCGTAAGCGATGTACAAGTAGCTTATCCAAAGGTGTTGCGTTAGGTAATGGAAAATATCGAATAAAAGAAGTGTATTCATTCAGCACACTTGAAAAATACTCATCACAAGTACCAGGCATTGTGAAAGTACATTTGTGCTACAAGTGCACCAGATGAAACTTTTATATGAAAAAATGTTATGTTTTTCATTCTTGAATGAGGCAGTACAGACAAAAATTCGGAATTTAGAGACTTTCCTCTTTTTGATAAAGACTCACTTCAAGTGCAATAGCCTATAATAATATCTGCACTACGCTGTCATTGGCAAAACCTGATGAATTAGCTATTGACTGCACACTGTGAGCTATGATTACCTTTTTATAACTTTAGTGTCCCAGGTAGCATGTCAAACATTTCCATTGTTACAAACATTCATGATTTGATTAGAGTACAAATCTAGACAGTTTTCTGCATTTTCAATACGGTGTATATAGGTGACCATTTTCCTCTGAGTTGAGTAGTATTTTTGTTGTTGTAGTATTGATAATAAGGAGGCCTTTTTCATATTCTTATATTTGTAGATTTGATTTTTTGCAATTATAACCAACAGGTTCATAGTTAACAGATTCCGGTAATCTCCCAGCAGAACAGAAGACGTTCCCATAAAAATGTTATCCTTAATAAAATTCTTAATCCATATTGTAACTTATGACCACAAGGTTTATGTAACGATACAGTCATATACATGTAGCATATGTGATATAGATTCGGTTTCATAACATGCATCACATATATCCCGATTAGCGATGTTTAAGTTTTACTTTCTTCATTGTTATTAGTTTAATGCAAGTATGTACAAATATAGTATAAGATACATTCAAGATCTGCATCAAAATATAAAAATGAGTGAATGGAAAGAATTGTAAGCTATTTAAAAAAAAAGTTTTATATTAACTGAATACTATTCTTGGTGTAATGTTATCCAAGCAGTCTATGATACGGATCAGATACCAAAATATAAAGACAAGAACTTGAAAACTTAATGTCAACAATTGACTGGTTACTTAATGATAAAACAGGAACGAGAAATTTGAGAGTTATATTTGACAAGGGCATAAGTAGATCAAAGATTACAGAACAAATTAAATGGATAGGCGAGTTAAACCTGACTGAGAATATAAACTGGTCAGGAGTAAACTCCATGGCAACAAGGTGTAATTTAAACGCTTATTTGAGATATTTGAACCTACAAATATTACATGGAGCTATAACAACTTAAAAAGTAAGTCACGCGGAACACATGACATTGGCTGCCAATGTTGACGTTATATGATTACACACACACAGACAGTGCTATTTCATTATATTGAACGAGTGTATTAACTTTTTAAATGTCTAGAAATAATGATTTGATGATTTGGAATAAAAAATGTATCGTGATAAGAGATGGCGTCTAGAATGGTACGTAGAAGATACACACTACAAACAAAACTATACTTTATCATATCAAAAACAAAGCAACCTTTTGAGAGAAAGTTGGTTTTGATTTAACAATTCCTGCTCGATTTCTCTCAATACTACTCCACTTGATGAGTTTTGTTCAAGAGTCTATGTGTGAATTTAAGATGCCAGTGGGTTAATTTAGAGAATATACAAAAACGTACTATTTTCGTCATTTCCATCCATTTTCAAAGCTTCTGTTATGCCATTTGTGCCGTATCTGTGTCCACGATCTTCCCAAGTGTCCTCCACAGAGCCGGGTAGTTGTTTGATGTGTGTGCGTGGCAATCCCTTGCTTTCATTGCTATCAAGTGGCTCGTCCTTTGTACACACACAAAAACGAACGACAACAATGGACACTTATCTCACTTCCGCGAAGTGCCATTGTGTAAGTCACGTACGAGGTGCGCTTCCTCCAGGTAGGTATCACTTGTCTGAATAGGTATCCAAATGCCCATATTGCAAAACAAGAGCCTGAAACCATTGCG
>OZ012695.1:40213491-40223491 GCA_963942565.1 Maea johnstoni | reverse complement strand
ATAGGGAGCAAAACCCTGAAACGGGAGATGGTGGCAATTGGAAGCAAAATCATGCAACTGAACATGAGGCATCTAACCCCGATACAAACGGTAGTGACGATGCGGATGAAAACCCTAAAACAGAAGATACGGTCAAAATCCTGAAACAGAAGATACGGGACAAAACCATAAAACAGAAGATAGTGACGATGCTGACAACAACTCAATAACAGACTGTGAGGAACAACCCTCTGATTTAGAAGATAGTGAATCAAGGACTGAAAATGCCGACCAAAACAGTTTAACAAAGAATGACAATGTGGGACACAACCCCATTGTGGCTGTGGATGGGGGTGTGAACGAAGGTACTGGATCAGGTGATGGAAAATATAATCCTGAAGCAAAAGATGGAGTTGATGATAAAGAACAAAATCGTCAACGAAGAGATGAGAAATCAAGCCCTAAAACGGAGGACTGTGACGAAAAGAGCCAAGGCCCTAAACCACAAGATTGTGACTCTGAGAAAACAATTCCTCAGTCAGGGTTCATTTGTATTTTTGAGGACTACAGCAGTGGTGAATATCTCTATAAGCTGCATTCCGACAGCAAAGATCCCAGTACATCTCTTGTCGATATCCAGCAAAATGGCCATCCGCATGCTGCCTTGCTGCACGCCTCATATAGACACGATGTTAAAACAGCAACCTGTCTGGCAAAGAAGGTTTTGTTAGATGTTCGAGGTATGGAGGAGATACCGAATTCCTCAAGCTGGTTTGCTGATCCTAGGAAGCAGGGAGGGAAAAAGATCATGTACTCGGTGAGGATTGCAACTGAACTTTTTAACTACAACATGATATCGAAGGAACTTTTAAGAGATTTAACGCCATGATCTTCATAACATCTATGCCCAGATTGCACACACATACATACATGTATACATACATACATACGTACATACATACATACATACATACATACATACATACATACATACATGCATGCATGCATGCATGCATGCATGCATGCATGCATGCATGCATGCATGCATACATACATACATACATACATACATACATACATACATACATACATACATATGTATTCGCCGCAGCCGGCCTGTTCAGGCTAACAGGCTGGTTTCATATCCACTTGTTTTATTCTGAGGCTAATGTAATCATTGTTTGGAATGTCAACATCAGCAACGATTCCTTAACCTGTGTTGCAGGAGGTATAGAAGGTTGTCTGCTAAGTGTGGATAGGATTTCGAACTAATACACATATAATTCAAATTCACTGCAAAATACTCGTTGAATCTTGATCACCTAATTTTCGATGCATATCCGTTTTAACAAGTATAGAAAGAAACTATCCGTTTTAACAGGTATAGTAAGAATCTGACAACAATTATCAGATACACCACTACTTCTTAACTACTTATTTGGATACGTTTCCTTAAATCAAAAATGGGCTCACGAATAATTAAAAGCTCTATAAAATAACCAAAGATGGAATCTTCTATAGAGTAATATGTGTATAGAATGTACATGCATGGGCATAACAGATATGCATAGCCAGGTACTTTCTGGACAAGCAGTGGTACGTAAACGAGAATGTACAGTCGATATTTACCCTTAAGTGCCAGAGTGATGTAAACATATATGTTTTGTCTAATAAAGCATTGGAAGTTGGTGGTTGCGTTTGTCATGGATTCACTTGAAAATTAAGGAGCTAAAATATGTGAGGTCCCTACGAAGCTAGAATGGGATTCTTGAGGAGCTAGAATGTGTGTGGTCCCTAAAGACAATGGGTGTGGTCCCTTAGGAGCTAGAGTATATGTGGTGTCGCCCCATCCAGGCAGATAATTCTTCAGAAAAAGAAAAAAGACCATACCATTGGTGCGCTGAACTTATAATATGATAAATAATTCATATTTCTATGATGGGTTCAGCAGGAACAGCATTTAAATAATCAGAAAAAAAATCTAGCTACATTGTGATGAAATTATGAGAGAGAGGAAAGTCGATCCCATGGGACGCATATCTGATGAACATATATAGATAAGAATTTGGATTCTGTAGTATGTAGATAAGATAAGATATAAGATATCATATATAGATAATATTTGGATTAAAATTTTTGTTTATCATGCCTTTGTTCTGTCATATTGCTTCTACGTCGTGACCAGCCAATTGCGAGAAGAGGAGGATACAGAAGTGCCCGGTGCCACCGCAAAACGCCAAGTGGTTAATCTTACGGGTAGATGAGTCAGACATCTACGGGTCGTGAAGTACATACGCCAAATCTGTGTCCGGTTTAGTATACCAGAGAGTATTTGTCCTTTGAATACAAGTACATGAGATATAATACATATGATATAGTTATAAAGTAAGTTGACGATTCTGCATAGAATGTGCACATCAAGGTAAACGTCGTATGCACTGTCATGTGAGTATTATATTGATTTATGAGCCCACCAGGCGGAGTATGTTGTTGTGAAGTAAGGCGCAAAGTGTGGCATAAGGTCATATATACAGTACAGACATTTAATTCCTACACCAGTCGACCGGACGTGTACCAGTGTCTGGTTGTACAATCCCAAATAGATAACATGTCAAAACATAAGCCAAGCACATCAATGATCCACGTAGCTTGCGAATCGATACTGCGCTCAGTTGTAAGGTCATCAATGCATCCATGCCCAGGAAACTGGGTGGCAATCGGGCGTGCGGTCGAGAATTATGCCCGGGCTGCCAACGCATTTAGTGTCGGCACCGCAAGTGATAGATGGTAAAATTAATCCAAAGCCAAGAGGTCGCCCAAAAAAGAACCAACTCGTGTCGACATTGCATGCTCACAATTTTCACTTCTCTCGCATTTTAAAGATGGCAATAGGAAAAGGAACATGGAATACTTCATTTTCATGAACACGTCTGCATATGTTCAGCTGGCATTTTAATGGTACTGAACTTCGAATCATCTTTGCACTGTACCACGTGTAACATATAACTTTGACGTTAAATATATACTTGACTCTCTTTAGGAAATATGTAGTACATATTTTCAAACATATATAGAAAACATCACCTATGGATTACACGCCTATGGATCACACACACACACACACACACACATATCTATCTATCTATCTATCATCTATCTATCTATCTATCTATCTATCTATCTATCTATCTATCTATCTATCTATCTATCTATCTATATATATATATACATATATATATATATATATATATATATATATATATATATATATATATATATATATATATATATATATATATATATATATATATATATATATATATATATGTGTGTGTGTGTGTGTGTGTGTGTGTGTGTGTGTGTGTGTTTGTGTGTGTGTAGGGATATACAGTGAAACCTCGGGAAGTGAACACCCCGAAAGTGTGAACACCCCCTATAGTGAACACTTTTCCCCGGTCCCAATTTTTTTCTTATACATTTTAGTTTTACGAAGTGTGAACACCCCCGTATCCGAACAGTGAACACTTTTTTTGGGTAAAAATGGTCCTGAGAACCTCCAATAAGTGAACACCTGGGTACAAGTAGGTCAAGCCAGCTACTCTTTGTGTGGGTGTTTCAGTTGTATACACTAATTACTTCCATTTTAATTGACCTAGCCAGGTTAAGTTTAGCATCAGTGATTGCAATTGAGTTTGTGTCAGTGTGTTTTGCTGCTTGAGATAAAGAGATTATCACTGTTGTGTGCATATAAGTGAAAACTATGCAGTGAATGGAGAAACTTAGAATTAGAAAATGATCCTTTTCATATGAATATGTGAAAGTTAACCCCAAGATGCTCTCAAGGCAGCTGAGCCCCTTAAGTCATTCGCCTGTGACTACAGCATGGACCTTACTGAATTGGTGGGCATAGCAGGTTGAAACTTATAAGCGGACGTTACCTAGAACAACATCAACCTAGAGTTAAATCGGTGAATGGCTTTTAAAAGAGTGTCACTTAATGAACAGGAATTGAATATGCACACTTAACGTCTCTCCAAGAGCAAGATAATTTATAATTGTGTTAATGTGCAGTACCAACAAATTTCTACCTATTTTCATAATCATTTTACCTATGCTTGTGCTCTGATTAATGATGAGTGAGTTTTAAAGTGCATATCTGTGTTTACTAATGAATTTATATATATATATATATATATATATATATATATATATATATATATATATATATATATATATATATATATATATATATATATATATATATATATATATATCCTTTGTGTCATGATGTCTGTCTACAAGTCCAACTTGCAAAACCTCGGAAGTGTGAACACCCCTATAGTGAACGTTTTGGCCTGGTCCCAAGGTGTTCACTCTTTCGAGGTTTCACTGTATGTCATTAGTTAGTGATAAACGAGGTTCTCGAACGATTGTGATTAAAGAGTTTATTCTGAAAATATATTCATATACACAACATACATATATTATTTCTATATTAGAAATGTTGATACTTGACACAGTTTCATCATCAGAGAGATATCGGCTTTGATAAAATGCAATGTGGGAAGGAAAGCTAGACTATATTTATGTTAATAGAAATGCCTGCGTGTAAAAACACTCAGCAACATTTCATGGTAAATATTATCAACATTATTATATCAAATGAACGAATAGAGTTACATCACATGATGGCATCATTCTCTGCCACATTTCAACCACTAAATTACCGTCTAGAAAATGAGTGGAGATCTTAATATTAAATTTTCTGCAGCAATTAACACAAGTGATAATTGTTAAGTTAAAATCTGAAATACATGATAAACTTTAGATAACATTTGATACGTGACAAGTTTCAATATTCGCTATCATAACGCCACTGTTGAAACGAGAATGTAAGGGCTCTCCCTTATTTTTCAACACCAAATCATCTCCTAGGATCTAAAATGTTAGAAAATGGTTGGGTTTCTGCATCAATGCACACGAGTTTCGGAGGACAAAGACATAATTCTGTTCGACTGTTAAGTTACAAATTGTCCTAAATGATGAACTTCAGATAAAATTCAATATGTTACATATCTTGATGTTCGCCATCACACCTTTACGACTAGAATGCAATATTTTAATATTGATTTGATATTATATTTTTATACATGCATTAATATTTTCTATTACTAAGTAATCTTTGGAAAATGATCAAGTGTAATTAGAAACAATATTGTAGCCTTACGAACTGGCCCAATTCACTTATGTTTATAGTAGCGATATTAAAACAACAACCTGTCTGGCAAAGAAGGTTTTGTTAGATGTTCGAGGTATGGAGGAGATACCGAATTCCTCAGGCTGGTTTGCTGATCCTAGGCAGCAGGGAGGAAAAAAGATAATGTATTCGGTGAGGATTGCAACTGAACCTTTTAACTACCACATGATATCGAAGGAACTTTTAAGAGATTTAACGCCATGATCTTCATAACATCTATGCCCAGATTGCACACACATACATACATGTATACATACATGCATACATACATACATACGTACATACATACATCCATCCATACATACATACATTATACAAATATGCCATGCCAGTGAGGGGAAACATTCCATCATGTTACCCACACTGGCATGGCATATTTGTTTTATTATACCGAACAAACCCATTTGTAATTTAAACAAAGCAAGGTCACAGATGACTGGTGATTCACACATTCCCCGCTAGGTGTCGCTAGTGGCAACGGGCAACATGAAGCCCTCACTGATGGCATCAGGCAACATGATGATTGTTAACTGTTAAGTCAGCCAATCACGGCTTATGATCTTCAAGTGAGGTATGATAAAAATAAATACATACACACATGCATGCATGCACACATACATACATTACATGCATACATACATACATACATACATACATACATACATACATGCATGCATGCATGCATGCATACATACATACATACATACATACATACATACATACATACATACATACATACAAGTAAACACATACATACATATGTATTCGCCGCAGCCGGCCTGTTCAGGCTAACAGGCTGGTTTCATATCCACTTGTTTTATTCATCTGAGGCTAATGTAATCATTGTTTGGAATGTCAACATCAGCAACGATTCCTTAACCTGTGTTGCAGGAGGTATAGAAGGTTGTCTGCTAAGTGTGGATAGGATTTCGAACTAATACACATATATGTCAAATTCACTGTAAAATACTCGTTGAATCTTGATCACTTAATTTTCGATGCATATCCGTTTTAACAAGTATAGAAAGAAACTATCCGTTTTAACAGGTATAGTAAGAATCTGACAACAATTATCAGATAAACCACTACTTCTTAACTACTTATTTGGATACGTTTCCTTAAATCAAAAATGGGCTCACGAATAATTAGAAGCTCTATAAAATAACCAAAGATGGAAGCTACTAAAGAGTAATATGTGTATAGAATGTACATGCATGGGCATAACAGATATGCATAGCCAGGTACTTTCTGGACAAGCAGTGGTATGTAAACGAGAATGTACAGTCGATATTTACCCTTAAGTGCCAGAGTGATGTAAACATATATGTTTTGTCTAATACAGCATTAGAAGTTAGTGTTTGCGTTTGTCATGGATTCACTTGAAAGGTTAACATTTTAACCAAGGGGCTAGAAAATGTGTGGTCCCTCAGGAGCTAGAGTATAGAATATGAGTGAATATGTGTGATGTGTGAGGAGCTAGAATGTGTGTGGCCACTAGAGACAATGTGTGTGGTCCCTCAGGAGCTAGAGTATAGAATATGAGTGAATATGTGTGATGTGTGAGGAGCTAGAATGTGTGTGGCCACTAAAGACAATGTGTGTGGTCCCTCAGGAGCTAGAGTATAGAATATGAGTGAATATGTGTGATGTGTGAGGAGCTAGAATGTGTGGTCCCTCAGGAGCTAGAGTATAGAATATGAGTGAATATGTGTGATGTGTGAGGAGCTAGAGTATAGAATATGAGTGGATATGTGTGATGTGTGAGGAGCTAGAATGTGTGGTCCCTCAGGTGCTAGAGTATAGAATATGAGTGGATATGTGTGATGTGTGAGGAGCTAGAGTATAGAATATAAGTGAATATGTGTGATGTGTGAGGAGCTAGAGTATAGAGTATGAGTGAATATGTGTGATGTGTGAGGAGCTAGAGTATAGAATATGAGTGAATATGTGTGATGTGTGAGGAGCTAGAGTATAGAATATGAGTGAATATGTGTGATGTGTGAGGAGCTAGAATGTGTGGTCCCTCAGGAGCTAGAGTATAGAATATGAGTGAATATGTGTGATGTGTGAGGAGCTAGAATGTGTGGTCCCTCAGGAGCTAGAGTATAGGATATGAGTGAATATGTGTGATGTGTGAGGAGCTAGAGTATAGAATATTAGTGAATATGTGTTATGTGTGAGGAGCTAGAATGTGTGGTCCCTCAGGAGCTAGAGTATAGAATATGAGTGAATATGTGTGATGTGTGAGGAGCTAGAGTATAGGATATGAGTGAATATGTGTGATGTGTGAGGAGCTAGAGTATAGGATATGAGTGAATATGTGTGATGTGTGAGGAGCTAGAATGTGTGGTCCCTCAGGAGCTAGAGTATAGGATATGAGTGAATATGTGTGATGTGTGAGGAGCTAGAGTATAGGATATGAGTGAATATGTGTGATGTGTGAGGAGCTAGAGTATAGGATATGAGTGAATATGTGTGATGTGTGAGGAGCTAGAGTATAGAATATGAGTGAATATGTGTGATGTGTGAGGAGCTAGAATGTGTGGTCCCTCAGGAGCTAGAGTATAGGATATGAGTGAATATGTGTGATGTGTGAGGAGCTAGAATGTGTGGTCCCTCAGGAGCTAGAGTATAGGATATGAGTGAATATGTGTGATGTGTGAGGAGCTAGAATGTGTGGTCCCTCAGGAGCTAGAGTATAGGATATGAGTGAATATGTGTGATGTGTGAGGAGCTAGAGTATAGGATATGAGTGAATATGTGTGATGTGTGAGGAGCTAGAGTATAGAATATGAGTGAATATGTGTGATGTGTGAGGAGCTAGAATGTGTGGTCCCTCAGAAGCTAGAGTATAGAATATGAGTGAATATGTGTGATGTGTGAGGAGCTAGAGTATAGGATATGAGTGAATATGTGTGATGTGTGAGGAGCTAGAGTATAGAATATGAGTGAATATGTGTGATGTGTGAGGAGCTAGAATGTGTGGTCCCTCAGGAGCTAGAGTATAGAATATGAGTGAATATGTGTGATGTGTGAGGAGCTAGAGTATAGGATATGAGTGAATATGTGTGATGTGTGAGGAGCTAGAGTATAGAATATGAGTGAATATGTGTGATGTGTGAGGAGCTAGAATGTGTGGTCCCTCAGGAGCTAGAGTATAGAATATGAGTGAATATGTGTGATGTGTGAGGAGCTAGAGTATAGAATATGAGTGAATATGTGTGATGTGTGAGGAGCTAGAGTATAGGATATGAGTGAATATGTGTGATGTGTGAGGAGCTAGAGTATAGAATATGAGTGAATATGTGTGATGTGTGAGGAGCTAGAATGTGTGGTCCCTCAGGAGCTAGAGTATAGAATATGAGTGAATATGTGTGATGTGTGAGGAGCTAGAGTATAGAATATGAGTGAATATTTGTGATGTGTGAGGAGCTAGAATGTGTGGTCCCTCAGGAGCTAGAGTATAGGATATGAGTGAATATGTGTGATGTGTGAGGAGCTAGAGTATAGAATATGAGTGAATATGTGTGATGTGTGAGGAGCTAGAGTATAGGATATGAGTGAATATGTGTGATGTGTGAGGAGCTAGAGTATAGAATATGAGTGAATATGTGTGATGTGTGAGGAGCTAGAATGTGTGGTCCCTCAGGAGCTAGAGTATAGAATATGAGTGAATATGTGTGATGTGTGAGGAGCTAGAGTATAGGATATGAGTGAATATGTGTGATGTGTGAGGAGCTAGAGTATAGAATATGAGTGAATATGTGTGATGTGTGAGGAGCTAGAATGTGTGGTCCCTCAGGAGCTAGAGTATAGAATATGAGTGAATATGTGTGATGTGTGAGGAGCTAGAGTATAGGATATGAGTGAATATGTGTGATGTGTGAGGAGCTAGAGTATAGAATATGAGTGAATATGTGTGATGTGTGAGGAGCTAGAATGTGTGGTCCCTCAGGAGCTAGAGTATAGAATATGAGTGAATATGTGTGATGTGTGAGGAGCTAGAATGTGTGGTCTCTCAGGAGCTAGAGTATAGGATATGAGTGAATATGTGTGATGTGTGAGGAGCTAGAGTATAGAATATGAGTGAATATGTGTGATGTGTGAGGAGCTAGAGTATAGAATATGAGTGAATATGTGTGATGTGTGAGGAGCTAGAATGCGTGGTCCCTCAGGAGCTAGAGTATAGAATATGAGTGAATATGTGTGATGTGTGAGGAGCTAGAATGTGTGTGGCCACTAAAGACAATGGGTGTGGTCCCTAAGAAGCTAGAATAGTTGTGGTCTCGCCCCATCCAGGAAGGTAATTCCTCAGAAAAAGAAAAAAGACCATACCATTGGTGCGCTGAACTTATAATAGGATGAATAATTCATATTTCTATGATGGGTTCAGCAAGAACAGCATTTAAATAATCAGAAAAAAAATCTAGCTACATTGTGACGAAATTATGAGAGAGAGGAAAGTCGATCCCATGGGACGCATAGCAGATGAACATATATAGATAAGAATTTGGATTCTGTAGTATGTACTAGTAGATAAGATAAGATATAAGATATCATATATAGATAATATTTGGATTTAAAATTGTGTTTATCATGCCTTTGTTCTGTCATATTGCTTGTACGTCGTGACCAGCCAATAGCGAGCAGAGGAGGATACAGAGGTGCCCGGTGCCACCGCAAAACGCCAAGTGGTTAATTTTACGGGTAGATGAGTCAGACATACGCCAAATCTGTGTCCGGTTTAGTATACCAGAGAGTATT
>OZ012695.1:40043491-40208491 GCA_963942565.1 Maea johnstoni | reverse complement strand
AGAGTATAGAATATGAGTGAATATGTGTGATGTGTGAGGAGCTAGAGTATAGAATATGAGTGAATATGTGTGATGTGTGAGGAGCTAGAATGTGTGGTCCCTCAGGAGCTAGAGTCTAGAATATGAGTGAATATGTGTGATGTGTGAGGAGCTAGAATGTGTGGTCCCTCAGGAGCTAGAGTATAGGATATGAGTGAATATGTGTGATGTGTGAGGAGCTAGAGTATAGAATATGAGTGAATATGTGTGATGTGTGAGGAGCTAGAGTATAGAATATGAGTGAATATGTGTGATGTGTGAGGAGCTAGAATGTGTGGTCCCTCAGGAGCTAGAGTCTAGAATATGAGTGAATATGTGTGATGTGTGAGGAGCTAGAATGTGTGGTCCCTCAGGAGCTAGAGTATAGAATATGAGTGAATATGTGTGATGTGTGAGGAGCTAGAATGTGTGGTCCCTCAGGAGCTAGAGTATAGAATATGAGTGAATATGTGTGATGGGTGAGGAGCTAGAATGTGTGGTCCCTCAGGAGCTAGAGTATAGAATATGAGTGAATATGTGTGATGTGTGAGGAGCTAGAATGTGTGGTCCCTCAGGAGCTAGAGTATAGAATATGAGTGAATATGTGTGATGTGTGAGGAGCTAGAATGTGTGGTCCCTCAGGTGCTAGAGTATAGAATATGAGTGAATATGTGTGATGTGTGAGGAGCTAGAATGTGTGGTCCCTCAGGAGCTAGAGTATAGAATATGAGTGAATATGTGTGATGTGTGAGGAGCTAGAATGTGTGGTCCCTCAGGAGCTAGAGTATAGAATATGAGTGAATATGTGTGATGTGTGAGGAGCTAGAGTATAGAATATGAGTGAATATGTGTGATGTGTGAGGAGCTAGAATGTGTGGTCCCTCAGGAGCTAGAGTATAGGATATGAGTGAATATGTGTGATGTGTGAGGAGCTAGAATGTGTGGTCCCTCAGGAGCTAGAGTATAGGATATGAGTGAATATGTGTGATGTGTGAGGAGCTAGAGTATAGGATATGAGTGAATATGTGTGATGTGTGAGGAGCTAGAATGTGTGGTCCCTCAGGAGCTAGAGTATAGAATATGAGTGAATATGTGTGATGTGTGAGGAGCTAGAATGTGTGGTCCCTCAGGAGCTAGAGTATAGAATATGAGTGAATATGTGTGATGTGTGAGGAGCTAGAATGTGTGGTCCCTCAGGAGCTAGAGTATAGAATATGAGTGAATATGTGTGATGTGTGAGGAGCTAGAGTATAGGATATGAGTGAATATGTGTGATGTGTGAGGAGCTAGAGTATAGAATATGAGTGAATATGTGTGATGTGTGAGGAGCTAGAGTATAGAATATGAGTGAATATGTGTGATGTGTGAGGAGCTAGAATGTGTGGTCCCTCAGGAGCTAGAGTATAGGATATGAGTGAATATGTGTGATGTGTGAGGAGCTAGAATGTGTGGTCCCTCAGGAGCTAGAGTATAGAATATGAGTGAATATGTGTGATGTGTGAGGAGCTAGAGTATAGGATATGAGTGAATATGTGTGATGTGTGAGGAGCTAGAGTATAGGATATGAGTGAATATGTGTGATGTGTGAGGAGCTAGAGTATAGAATATGAGTAAATATGTGTGATGTGTGAGGAGCTAGAATGTGTGGTCCCTCAGGAGCTAGAGTATAGAATATGAGTGAATATGTGTGATGTGTGAGGAGCTAGAGTATAGGATATGAGTGAATATGTGTGATGTGTGAGGAGCTAGAGTATAGGATATGAGTGAATATGTGTGATGTGTGAGGAGCTAGAGTATAGAATATGAGTGAATATGTGTGATGTGTGAGGAGCTAGAGTATAGGATATGAGTGAATATGTGTGATGTGTGAGGAGCTAGAGTATAGAATATGAGTGAATATGTGTGATGTGTGAGGAGCTAGAGTATAGGATATGAGTGAATATGTGTGATGTGTGAGGAGCTAGAGTATAGGATATGAGTGAATATGTGTGATGTGTGAGGAGCTAGAGTATAGAATATGAGTGAATATGTGTGATGTGTGAGGAGCTAGAGTATAGAATATGAGTGAATATGTGTGATGTGTGAGGAGCTAGAGTATAGAATATGAGTGAATATGTGTGATGTGTGAGGAGCTAGAGTATAGAATATGAGTGAATATGTGTGATGTGTGAGGAGCTAGAATGTGTGGTCCCTCAGGAGCTAGAGTATAGAATATGAGTGAATATGTGTGATGTGTGAGGAGCTAGAGTATAGGATATGAGTGAATATGTGTGATGTGTGAGGAGCTAGAGTATAGGATATGAGTGAATATGTGTGATGTGTGAGGAGCTAGAGTATAGAATATGAGTGAATATGTGTGATGTGTGAGGAGCTAGAATGTGTGTGGTCCCTAAAGACAATGGGTGTGGTCCCTTAGAAGCTAGAATATATGTGGTCTCGCCCCATCCAGGAAGATAATTCCTCAGAAAAAGAAAAAAAGACCATACCATTGGTGCGCTGAACTTATAATATGATAAATAATTCATATTTCTATGATGGGTTCAGCAGGAACAGCATTTAAATAATCAGAAAAAAAATCTAGCTACATTGTGATGAAATTATGAGAGAGAGGAAAGTCGATCCCATGGGACGCATAGCAGATGAACATATATAGATAAGAATTTGGATTCTGTAGTATGTAGATAAGATAAGATATAAGATATCATATATAGATAATATTTGGATTAAATTTTTTGTTTATCATGCCTTTGTTCTGTCATATTGCTTGTACGTCGTGACCAGCCAATAGCGAGCAGAGGAGGATACAGAGGTGCCCGGTGCCACCGCAAAACGCCAAGTGGTTAATTTTACGGGTAAATGAGTCAGACATCTACGGGCCGTGAAGTACATACGCCAAATCTGTGTCCGGTTTAGTATACCAGAGAGTATTTGTCCTTTGAATACACGTACATGAGATATAATACATATGATATAGTTATAAAGTAAGTTGACGATTCTGCATAGAATGTGCACATCAAGGTAAACGTCGTATGCATTGTCATGTGAGTATTATATTGATTTATGAGCCCACCAGGCGGAGTATGTTGTTGTGAAGTAAGGCGCAAAGTGTGGCATAAGGTCATATATACAGTACAGACATTTAATTCCTACACCAGTCGACCGGACGTGTACCAGTGTCTGGTTGTACAATCCCAAATAGATAACATGTCAAAACATAAGCCAAGCACATCAATGATCCACGTAGCTTGCGAATCGATACTGCGCTCAGTTGTAAGGTCATCAATGCATCCATGCCCAGGAAACTGGGTGGCAATCGGGCATGCGGTCGAGAATTATGCCCGGGCTGCCAACGCATTTAGTGTCGGCACCGCAAGTGATAGATGGTAAAATTAATCCAAAGCCAAGAGGTCGCCCAAAAAAGAACCAACTCGTGTCGACATTGCATGCTCACAATTTTCACTTCTCTCGCATTTTAAAGATGGCAATAGGAAAAGGAACATGGAA
The DNA here is from genome assembly GCA_963942565.1 of Maea johnstoni. Classification (NCBI taxonomy): domain Eukaryota; kingdom Metazoa; phylum Annelida; class Polychaeta; order Spionida; family Magelonidae; genus Maea; species Maea johnstoni. The sequence continues at coordinate 40,204,969 of OZ012695.1, read as the reverse complement.
TACTTCATTTTCATGAACACGTCTGCATATGTTCAGCTGGCATTTTAATGGTACTGAACTTCGAATCATCTTTGCACTGTACCACGTGTAACATATAACTTTGACGTTAAATATATACTTGACTCTCTTTAGGAAATATGTAGTACATATTTTCAAACATATATAGAAAACATCACCTATGGATTACACGCCTATGGATCACACACACACACACATATCTATCTATCTATCTATCTATCTATCTATCTATCTATCTATCTATCTATATCTATCTATATATATATATATATATATATATATATATATATATATATATATATATATATATATATATATATATATATATATGTGTGTGTGTGTAGGGATATATGTCATTAGTTAGTGATAAACGAGGTTCTCGAACGATTGTGATTAAAGAGTTTATTCTGAAAATATATTCATATACACAACATACATATATTATTTCTATATTAGAAATGTTGATACTTGACACAGTTTCATCATCAGAGAGATATCGGCTTTGATAAAATGCAATGTGGGAAGGAAAGCTAGACTATATTTATGTTAATAGAAATGCCTGCGTGTAAAAACACTCAGCAACATTTCATGGTAAATATTATCAACATTATTATATCAAATGAACGAATAGAGTTACATCACATGATGGCATCATTCTCTGCCACATTTCAACCACTAAATTACCGTCTAGAAAATGAGTGGAGATTTTAATATTAAATTTTCTGCATCAATTAACACAAGTGATAATTGTTAAGTTAAATTCTGAAATACATGATAAACTTTAGATAACATTTGATACGTGACAAGTATCAATATTCGCTATCATAACGCCACTGTTGAAACGAGAATGTAAGGGCTCTCCCTTATTTTTCAACACTAAATCATCTCCTAGGATCTAAAATGTTAGAAAATGGTTGGGTTTCTGCATCAATGCACACGAGTTTCGGAGGACAAAGAAATAATTCTGTTCGACTGTTAAGTTACAAATTGTCCTAAATGATGAACTTCAGATAAAAGTCAATATGTTACATATCCTGATGTTCGCCATCACACCTTTACGACTAGAATGCAATATTTTAATATTGATTTGATATTATATTTTTATACATACATTAATATTTTCTATTACTAAGTAATCTTTGGAAAATGATCAAGTGTAATTAGAAACAATATTGTAGCCTTACGAACTGGCCCAATTCACTTATGTTTATAGTAGCGAAATAGGGCGAGGCATCACATTACAGAAAAGGTCTGAAGACAATGTGTGCATTAGTTCCTATAAAATCCGCTAGGTTAGTTTTTAAAAAACCTAATCACTCAATGTTATAGCTAAAGGTATCATTGTAGATTAGTCTTGTCAAAGTGATAAACAAACGATGATATCATCGCCAACTCTGTCACATTTCTAGGCGAATGTTTAAACCTAGACTTCTCAAAAAGGAAGCATTTAATTAATCTAGTTATCTTTCAGTTGATACAAATATTTAAGCAAACATGAAATCTTGAAGGCAATAGCAATGTTGTAGGAAAATATTTGATGGAGAAATGCCAATCAGAACATAACCAACAACTCTCCTTCAAATGTTTCGTTAAGTTTTTTCTTAATTAAAAAGATACTGTATCTAAGATCCAGGTGGCAAATTCTCGCGTTATGTTGGATGTGGAACTTATGGACAGTGGTGAGAGACACCAAGCACTTGGCGTCTGTGCATTACAGCACTCTGCTATTAGAAATGACACCGTCTCATATGAATTACCTTAGATAAATAAAATCGAGCCTTAGCTAGCAGGGTATATGTGTGTCATTTGGACACACAAACCCTCAAAAATCACCCTTCAGGACACCCAGAATATTTTATGAGGAATTTCTTAAAAGGTCAATTTCAAGCATATCATTGATATTTTTCACCTCAATATAATTCCCATGGGCGTGTATATGGACACCGTGCTTTATTTCATTGAGTAAATGCATGTTTATGGTTGTTATCTGAGTAAATGGTGGTTTCCCTTGAAAAACAGGTCGCCCAAAGATTTTACGATTACCAATTTTGGACACACAGTTTCTAAATCCTAATTTTGATAAAATACAATACTCTCTATTTCAGGTGCTGGTTTTGTATAATTTCGTGGATATCATTTTTTCCAACGCTAGTGACTAGGCAAGCCACGACCCAAGACTCACAATCACTCACTCGTGCAATGTTAGGTCTGTACTTGCCAAATGCAAATCTGGCTAACGAACAATCAATGCGAGTATGTCATCTAGTTTGTATTCACACTTATCATCCTCACGTGAAGATTCTTGATTATGGTTGGTCAAGGGCCATGGAGTAGTCGTCATGCTATACTCACTCCTTAGCAACTGGCTGTGGTTCCTATAACAGTGGGATTCATTCAATTGAATGTATACTGCTGGTCCAAATATCCGCGAACACCCACCGAGTTTGCCGACTATACAAAAGAGCACCCAAAATCTCTGATGTTTGTCAATCTTTTCCTCTTTTGTGTTTTATAGTTTATTTGGTATAATAAAACAAATATGACATCCCTATGGATTGTACAACAGGAACGAATCCTCCTTGAGAGGATTGTCTTTCTGGCAATTCATAAATGACAGGAATTGGTTCATTACTGTGACACATTTGTGTGCATGTCATATTTCGATATTGAACATTCAGCTCACTCATCTACCTTTGGACATTAGCTTGAGGCGTCGTCGCCATCTTGGTTCGCTAGTCTGACCCGAAGTCTAAGCGGAGGGTCAGGTCGCATGGTAACAGTCTGTTTCCTTCTGAAGGTATAGTCAGGTGCAAGCGAGAACTCCAAATCTCGCACCACCAGCGCGAGAATAACGCGCATCTCAATTAGAGCAAACTTGTAGCCTATACACATCCTGGGACCCGTCACAAATGGCAGGAAGTGGTATGGATTGATGCTTGCTTCACCCTCGAAGCGATCAGGGTTGAATTTCTCCGGTTCCTTCCAGATGCTTGGGTGTCTGAATGATAGAAATAAATAGCAGTTCAAAAAGTAGGAAAGTCTGAACATGACAGCTTCAAGGTGCTCTTTTACTAAATAACATGATACATGTAGTAGTATTATTACTAGAAATATATCATTATCATTATTATTATCATTATTATTATTATTATCATTATTATTATTATTATCATTTTCATTATCAGTAGTAGTAGTAGTATTTTAACCATTATCGTAATTATTATCATTATTATTATTATCATTATTTTTATTTTTTATTATTGTTATTACTATCATCATTATCATCATTATTTCATCGTTATCGTTAGTAGTAGTAGTAGTAGTAGTAGTAGTAGTAGTAGTAGTAGTAGTAGTAGTAGTAGTAGTAGTAGTAGTAGTAGTAGTGGTAGTAGTAGTAGTAGTAGTAGTAGTAGTAGTAGTATTGTTCTTATTGTTATTTTTTAAAGATTATTTCATAAATCCTTATCCGTTTCATTATAAAGTGCTTGCAGAACGAAAAACACTACGATAGACTATATAACATTTACTTCATTTGTTAATAGTTTTGCTAAATTCTGTGCTACATTGTACAAAGTTGTAAAATTGAACAGACCTCATCATGCAGCCGAGAGCTGGAAGGACCTTGGTTCCTGCTGGAATATGTTTGCCTCCTATAGTGTCTGCCCTCACAGCCTCACGGATAACATTCGGCACAGGAGGGTAAAACCTGCAGGGGGAGATAAATACATTTATCATCAGCTTAACTCTGATACTCGCAGCTGATTGGTCAATTGCTGTTGGGTACTGGACTGTATTTCATTGCTTTTCATTAGTTGTCAATTTCAAGATGGCGATAAGTGTTTTATCCTCACTCTTGAAATCGAGGCTCAATGTTTTATCCTCCTTCGCCATGGTTACCATGGTTGACCTTAAGTTTACAGGTCACAGCCTCGTTGTTTTTTATATTACAAGACACACAAAAAGAATAAAAAACAAAATTAAAAAATTAAAATTAAAAAAAAAATTCATTAAACATAAAAATATTTTTGAAAATATTAAAAAAAAAAATTTTTTAAAAAAATTTAAAAAGAAAAAATCAAAATGAAAATCAATAAAAATATTTTTAAAAAATTTAAAAAAATAAAAAAAAAATTTTGAAGTAAAATAAATAAAAATTAAAAAATACATATAAAATAGATAGAATTTTTTTTTTTAATTTGAATTTAAAAAAAAATTAAAGAATTAAAAAAGAAAAAAAAAAACTGATGATAAAATCGTTATCCCCCTTGTTAAAAAGGGATACGGCCTGGTATCTGCATTCAGCCAGCCGTATCGCACTCGGCCTCCGGCCTCGTGTGATACGGCTGGCTTCTCGCAGATACCAGGCCGTATCCCTTTTTTACAAGGGGGATAACTTATAGTATATTAAACCTGCATATTCCAAACATAACGTGCACAGGAGGCACTATTATTATCATTATCATTTTCATTATTGATATTAATATTATCGTTATTATTATCATTATAATAGTTATTATTGTTATTATCATTATCATTATTATTATATATCATCATTATTATTATATTACTATTATCATTAGTAGTAGCAGTAGTATCATTATTATTATTATTAGTAGTAGTAGTAGTATTGTCATTACTATTATTATTGATGTTGTTGTTGATGTGGTTGTCACTATCATTATCATTATTATTACTAGTAGTAGTAGTAGTAGTAGTAGTAGTAGTAGTAGTAGTAGTAGTAGTAGTAGTAGTAGTAGTAGTAGTAGTGGTAGTAGTAGTAGTAGTAGTAGTAGTATTTTCATTATTATTATTATTATTATTATTATTATTATTATTATTATTATTATTATTATTGTTTAAGAATAAATGTTACCTGGATATACTGCGTTATTATATTTGCAACTGTCGTTGATTTTTTGCAAAAGCCGAGGAACAATATATATCCTGAACCCACCAAATCTAATATAACTCAATGATTTTAAGATTTCTCAATGGTTTTAAACCATCACATTCGTTCCCACAGTATGTAATCTGAGCTCAAACCATTCACTACAAATTACGGATGAAATGTTTATGGGGTTCTTTGCAGCCAACAATGTCCAAACTCCTATTCTCATCTAGTCATAAACCATGCTACCCACTGTGCCATGTGGGTAAAGAATTAGGAATTTGGAATTTTGTTTTTCGTCACATTTATGCCAATTGTGGCTAATTCGTGACTAGCCAGTTGTTAGTAGTGGAAGAAACCAGAGTACCTGGCAAAAACCACCGCTGAACCCCAAGTCACTGGCAACTTTCTCACATGCCCAGGCCGGGATTCGAACCCAGGCAGAGGTGAGAGACAGCGTGCAGTCAGTGGCGGCGCCTTAGACCAAAGATGGTAAGGTCGTGCGATCTATTCAATTTCATGTCTATATCCCACCTAAGAGTTTCCTTGACTGTATTGTTGAGATAGACCAGTTGGTCCGCATGGTCCATTGTTATGCTACTGTCATCAGGCGGAAGGGTTCTGCGTGCCTCTTCACGGACTCTTTCCTGGATGTCAGGGTGCTCCGCGAGAAGAAGTAGGACCCAAGACATTGCTGTACTCGTTGTCTGTAATAACAAAATAACTGCAGTATCTTAACATGTATTCATCTTTGGAATTGTATCTTTTTTATTTTTATTTGTACATAGAGGTAGATTGGGGTCTAGCCAACAACAAAATTCCGCCAAATACTTTTGCAGAATAATTATTTTTTCATGAAAAAATGTCCATGCGTTTCTGACAATCTGTAAGCCATATGTATGAAAGGGTATAAATTGTCAAACCACTCGTACTAGGAATACGTCCTTACCTCATGACCAGCGAAGAGAAACGTCATGATGTGGTCTCGCAGGTCCTGATTGGATAAGCCTTCTAGCGTGTCCTCGTCACGTGCCAGCATCAGCGTCGTTAACAGGTCCTTGGGGATATCCCCGTCACCTTGCGTTGAATGAATGAATGAATAAGGATTCAAAGGCACACTAACACACAAACGACATTTAGTGCCATATAGTATTATCAAAAAGAGGTCCTGTGTCACCGTTGAAGAACAATGACAAAACATAATTATTCTAGGTGAAAGAAGGCAAAGAGGGAGAGTAAAAGCAGAGTCTTCAGATCCAAAGAGGACCAAGGGATCTTGGCATCCATAGACAGATCCATGCATCACCCTTCTTTTATAAGGCGAGCAGGGTGCCCATCAGCATAGGGTAGGACCTGGGAGGAGCCAGCTCCTATTGCACACCATTGAGCAAGCCAATAGTGTGTGCCCCTTGAGGGCTTCCGTCACATTGCAATAGCATGACAGAAGATGTAGTTAAGTGAAGAAAATGAAATTCCATATTCATGAGAAAATAAGATACAGTAGAGGGTACACTACAACAGCGAGAATATACCATAATCACGAATAGCACCAGAAAACCACGAAATGCTACTCCCTCCTTCTTTTGAATATAGTGTTTTGTCTCATATAATATTCGTCTGCAGATGTCTCATTGTCCTGTATCATATTAGATATATATATATACATACATATATATATATATATATATATATATATATATATATATATATATATATATATATATATATATATATATATATATATATATATAAATATATATATATAATAAGGCTTAAATCAAATTATCTATATACACACACACACATATATATATATATATATATATATATATATATATATATATATATATATATATATATATATATATATATATATATATATATATATATATTACGGAAGCCTATAAGGACCACTGAAATTTCTTCTTTTTTTTTTAATTTTTTTCCTTAGAAATCCGAAAATCTATAAAAAAAAATAAAAAAAATTGTCTCAAGATCCTTGTTCGGAATTTTTTTTTTTTAAAATATTTTTTTGTGTTCTGCAAAGTTACTAAAATAGATAGCCAATCACTGCCTCGCTCGTGTAGCCTTGTCAATCACACTACACGCGCGTGAGGCAGCGCCGGCAGTGGCATTCTTGTCTGAACAACGGATAGATACACGTTTTAGCTACATAATTTTCCCTGTGTTACCTTTCATTATACTTTATTGAACAGGCATACAAACACACACACATGCACATACATTGCCGGGACTGTTTGCAAGCATCAGATAGTTCTGGTAGGGACGTAGGTGACATGTCAATATCCCTGCAACGCGCTGGGCGTGTGTGTTTGCATGTCTGTTCTATTAAGTAAAAACAATATTTCTAAGACCACTTACAAGGACCACAATTCTTTTTTAAATTTTTATTTTTTTCCTTAGAAATCCGAAAATCTAAAAAAAAATAAAAAATAAAAAATACCGCCTATTAGGACCACTGAAAAAATATTTTTTTTATTTTTATTTTTTTCCTTAGAAATCCGAAAATCTAAAAAAAAAAAAAAAATTTGTCTCAAGATCCTCGTTCGGAAATATATTTTTTTTTAAATGTTTTTTTTTGTGTTCTGCAATGTTACTAAAAATAGATAGCCAATCACTGCCTCGCTCGTGTAGCCTCGTCAATCACACTACACGCGCGTGAGGCAGCGCCGGCAGTGGCATTCTTGTCTGAACAACGGATAAATACACGTTTTATCTACATAATTTAGCCTGTGTTATTTTTCATTCATTTTTCACTCATCTGTATCTGTATCTGTATAGCTGATAATGCTCCTTAAGGAGAACTGTCACAGCTTGAACAGGCATACAAACACACACACACGCACATACATTGCCGGGACTGTCTGCGAGCATCAGATCGTTCTGGTTAAGACGTAGGTGACATGTCAATCTGCGTGCAACGCGCTGGGCGTGTGTGTGCTATAGACCAGGAGACTTGCCACCCCCCCCCCCCCCCCCCTCAGGCTGTCCGTACCGTTCGCCGTGTATAGGCGAGGCCCGTCAGAGCAACAAGCATAGGGCCGTAACGTTACGGCACGGAGGGTCTGTGTGTGTACGTGTGTGTTTGCATGTCTGTTCTTAATAAGTCAAAAAAATATATTCTAAGACCGCTTACAAGGACCACAATTTTTTTTTAAATATTTTTTTTTTGCTTAGAAATCAGAAAATCTTTTCAATAAAAAAAAAATTTTTAATTTTATTTTTTTTGCTAAGAAATCAGAAAATCTTTAAAAAAATAAAAAATAAAAATTAAAAAAATATATATATATCTCAAGATCCTCGTTCACAAAAATATTTTTAAAAAATAAATATTTATTTGAGAAGAGTTACTAAAAATAGTAAGCCAATCACTGCCTCGCTTGTGTAGGCTTGAAGGAGTGCCCGGCCTTTGCACCAATCAAATCGCTCGTTTTATTTGGAGCTCAGTTTAGATCGTCAAAACTGGCCCGTACAGTACGCTTATATATACCAGAATTGTTCATACAATTCTGGTATGTACCACGATTGTCCAGTTGGGTATGTACCAGAATTGTTCCTACAATTCTTGTACGTAAGAATTGTAGGAACAATTCTGGTATTAAATGAATTGCTTTCGAATTTCGTTTGACACACGGCTTCCGAGTCGGCAGTGTTATCTGCTTACGCACGGAGGTGAACGTCGCCAGAAGGCAGTATCGGCGCAGCTTGAAGGAACTTACATGCTTAGATCATCGAGATGACCTAAGTTCCTCAAGCTGCGGCGATACTCCCTTCGGGCGACATTCATCTCCGTGTGTAAATCCGTAAAGAGGTCACACTGACGAAATTCGAAAACAATTCATTTAATTCTTACTTACACGAATTGTAGGAACAATTCTGGTACATACCCAACTGGACAATCGTGGTACGTACCAGAATATTGAAGGAACAATTCTGGTATCCACAATTCTGGTATATATTAGCGTACTGTACGGGCCAGTTTTGACGACCTAAACTGAGCTCCAAATAAAACGGCATTTTGATTGGTGCAAAGGCCGGGCACTCCTTCAAGCTTACACAAGCGAGGCAGTGATTGGCTTACTATTTTTAGTAACTCTTCTCAAATAAATATTTATTTTTTAAAAATATTTTTGTGAACGAGGATCTTGAGATATATATATATTTTTTTATTTTCTTTTTATTTATTTTTTTAAAAAGATTTTCTGATTTCTTAGCAAAAAAAATAAAAAAAAAAAAAAAAAAATTTTTGAAAAAATTGTGGTCCTTGTAAGCGGTCTTAGAATATATTTTTTGACTTATTAAGAACAGACATGCAAACACACACGTACACACACAGACCCTCCGTGCCGTAACGTTACGGCCCTATGCTTGTTGCTCTGACGGGCCTCGCCAATACACGGCGAACGGTACGGACAGCCTGAGGGGGGGGGGGGGGGGGCAAGTCTCCTGGTCTATAGCACACACACGCCCAGCGCGTTGCACGCAGATTGACATGTCACCTACGTCTTGACCAGAACGATCTGATGCTCGCAGACAGTCCCGGCAATGTATGTGCATGTGTGTGTGTTTGTATGCCTGTTCAAGCTGTGACAGTTCTCCTTAAGGAGCATTATCAGCTATACAGATACAGATACAGATGAGTGAAAAATGAATGAAAAATAACACAGGCTAAATTATGTAGATAAAACGTGTATTTATCCATTGTTCAGACAAGAATGCCACTGCCGGCGCTGCCTCACGCGCGTGTAGTATGAATTGACAAGGCTACACGAGCGAGGCAGTGATTGGCTATCTATTTTAGTAACTTTGCAGAACACAAAAAAATATTTAAAAAAAAAAAAAATCCGAACAAGGATCTTGAGACAATTTTTTTTATTTTTTTTTATAGATTTTCGGATTTCTAAGGAAAAAATTAAAATTAAAAAATATTTTTTCTGTGGTCCTAATAGGCTTCCGTAATATATATATATATATATATATATATATATATATATATATATATATATATATATATATATATATATATATTTACATACTATATATATATATATATATATATATATATATATATATATATATATACATATATATATATATATATATATATATATATATATATATATATATATATATATAAATTTATATATATATATATATATATATATATATATATATATATATATATGTATATATATATATATATATATATATATATATATATATATATATATATATATATATATATATATATGTATTGGTTCCTGTTTTCTCGCGTTAATGTTAAGTTTATATGGTTTACGATGTATATAGATTTTGACGTATTTGTAATTTCATGTTCCCGTACAAGGTCAATAAATATTACAATTGCAATTGGTCTAACTCTCGTATTTTGCTGCGGAATGAATAAATCCATATGAAGCATCGCACAAGTGGCATACCAGTCAGCATTTTCGCTATGTACACATACATGTTACTGTATACTGTAACATACCTTTTGTATTGCCTAATATCTTCAATCTTTCTGAAATGATGTCCCGTATGGTTTTATCAATCAATGCTAATTTGCTATTAAACTGTCGATTTTCCTCAAAGGGCATATACTGGTAAAAGGGTATGAAAATTCTCCAACTGCAATGTACAAAAAAGAAAACATCAATATGCTAGAATCCCTTGTCGCAATGGTCAGAAGTACAAACTGCACGATTTCTATTTTGATGTGAGAAATCTTAATTGCCACACAACGTAGCAACTTAGATGAAGAAAAGAATGGATACGTAGTGAGAGACCAATTACTATATGCGCTATAGTGAATGGCGGGCCATGACAGTGGTCTCTGATCTGGCATCATCGTGACGTCACAAGGGGACAATGACCAATCAGGGCTCGCATATTGTTTACATTAGAGATACCTGCGCGCCAGCATGCGCCAAACACGACTTCTGGGCTATTCGCCGAGGCCAGCCTGTCAGGTTGACCGCCTGGTTTCATATCCACTTGTTTTTATTTATCTAAGGTAGCAGGCAAGACATCACTTACAATTTCAATTCGCAAGTACTTAACATAATTCATATATGCGTGTTGATGTGTTGATATATGATTTGCAGGCGAAATCAAAATGGATAATTCAAGTTGGCATATAATTGACTGAAAGAAACCACACTGTCTTCCGATTGGCTAAAGAAAATTACATTGACGTTTGATTGGTTAAAGAATTTTACTCAGTAATCAAGCTGGATTCTGATTGGCTTAAGGTGATTAACACTGGCTTCTGATTGGCTGATACAAGGCACAAAAAGCACCCTACCTGAGGCCTTGTCCTGTTAGCATGCTGTTGAAAGCTGTGGCCAGGGCATTATCCGGGTCCTCAATACTCCGAAATTCTGCACTGAACGCACATGCTCCTATGGCATCCAGACTCTGGAAGGCAAAAGTGTATGTAAGATAAGAGAGAGCAACATCTTTTCACAGAACTAATATAGTATTCCCTACACTACTCTGAATTTATTTGGATATGTCGAGGAGTAAAATTATGTTGATGCTACCTGTATATACATAAAAAAATATTTATCAAAAACACCAGTTAGTGGACGACAATAACAATACTGTTAATTGTGCATTTTACGAAGTGAAAACAACCCTCATATCAAAGAGGAGCTATCTGACGGAGGACGGAGGTCGCCACTTAGTACGTAGCCACATTTAGGTTTCTTTCGTCTAATCATCAGGAATCTCTATATCAAGTTCACAACAAAAACAATTGAAAATCTTTATCCAAAGTGATTGAATGAAATATTTCGATAGCCTCAGAAAGGGACTGCCTCCATGTCTGAGCGGTCGTATGCATTGCAAACCGACTGTGCGCTATAGCTCACCACTGCACAGTGCCACAGTCCATGTGGCGTATGAAGCAGGTCACTAAGTTACTGATAACTTAGGTTAAGCTGACAGATTTATCGATGCATTCTAATTTCTTTATTTAAAGCGTTATAAATTCAAAATATGCACGATTGCTGGGGTAAAGAGTAATTTGTCCTCTATTTTACCTAGTAGGCGTCTTAACTTACAGCACGACTGAGGTCCTGGGTGATCTGTATCTCGGTCCACGGTTCCGTGCTTTTTCCAAGCTGTTTTGTCCAATGCTTTTGCAAGACACTGCCATACTTTTGAAACTTAGGTATCATTTCTGAAATATATGTACAATGAATATATTTAAATATATATAAATAAAGTACATAATTACAAACAAACATTTATATATATATATATACATGTATATATATATATATATATATATATATATAAATAATATATATATACATATATATATATATATATATATATATATATATATATATATTCATATATATATATATATATATATATATATATATATATATATATATATATATATATATATATATATTTATATATATATATATATATATATATATATATATATATATAAATATATATATATATATATATATATATATATATATATATATATATATATATATATATATATATATATATATATATATATATATATATATATATATATATATATATATATATATATACACGTATAAACATACAATTACTTTACGTACTTATTAATGCAGCTTATATTCATTGTGGTTTATTAACTTTAAGTATAATACTTACTTCTCAGTTCAGTCAACTTGAAGGACGGATTAATAAGCTTCCTGTCATATGCATGCTTAGGATTGTTTGTAAAAACTAAACCGTTTCCTAGATTTTGGTGACGATTCTGAAAAGTAATAGAGAAACGTTATGTAAAGACAACGATCAGATAAGAAAAGATTTAAGTCATGCGAAGCTATCAACTGGATAAACCATTAGCAGTTGAACGTACAATAGTTTGATTTCTTTTTGCGGCTCAAGAAATTGCATTTATCATTTTCGAATTAATAGGTGCCCTTTTTACTCGATGGGAGGGCACACTCGTTGGTCGATATAAACAGGGTTCAACTGCCGGTTGAAGAAGAAAGGAAGGAATGGGTTTTTACATCGTTTTTGACAGCTTAGTCCATGTCGCGACGAGGTATTAACCTGGATCAGGCAGAAATTCCCATCACTTCTCAAATGGTTCCGAGTGGTCTTTCAGTTGCAAAGGCACCATAGACAAGCCGTCCACGACCACATCGCATCATTTATCAAACGATCAGGCCGACCCGCTCATGCGGATTGAGCGAAGGCTCGAATCTGCGAACTCCCGTTTGGTAGCCAGGCATTCTTACCACAAGGCCACGGAGGATCCTCTCATCCAATGGCGGAGTTCAACATGGTATAGGCATTGAAGTTGGTATGTTCACTTGAAAAGTCGTTTTTGGCTATAAATCGTCATACTAGAAACTCGCCCGCCTAAAGTAACTGAATATCAAACTACAACAATACGATGTTGAAATATATAGCATTTTATACCCACATTTCGAGCTTTATAATCAAGATCCTAAAATGTATCAAAAAGGTGCTTGACAATGGCATATTGAATAATCAATGAGGATATGAGGAACAAGAATCATGGTCTGTTTTTTGTCGTTTTTTGTTTGCTTGTTTGTTTGTTTGATTTTAGGTCACAACCACTGACCTTTACCCCGACCGAGGCATGTGAGAATGTTATCAGTGACTTGGGGTTAGGCGGTGGATTTCGCCAGATTCTCCGGTTTCCTCGACCACTTACAAATAGCTTATCGCGACTTAGCCGAAATGTGGTAGAAAAACTGACGAATATCCAAAATTCCAAATTCTAACCTTGACCCCGGCAACTTGGGCTTGATGTAGTTTTTGACATTTGTGACCATGATGTGCTTGAGAGCTTCAGGATCCGCCACCAGGAGTCGCTCTCGTCCAAATACAAAGTAATGGCGCATAATCAGGCCATACTTCTGAGTCCATCTGAAATCAAAACGAATTTACTTTCAATGGGTGGATTTGAATATGTATTTACTATAACTCTCCTTAACCATGGGCTTTACTCTTCTCCTGGTGCAAGTGTAATATTGCCGTGGTAAAATGTGTCAATTTGGCAAATATCTGACGTACGTACGTAAGCTCATCTAAGAATTCATTTTGAGGAAAAATTAATTCAGAACCTCCCAAAAAAATCCTCCTCTTCGAATATGTTGTGAATTTATACATGATTGTGGACGTATATGCAAATTTATCATAGACGCAGACAACACGTATCAAGATGATCACTAAGAGTGTATGAGTTTAACATCCATGTAACAAACAAATTGCAAAAGACTCAACACGTATCAAGATGATCACTAAGAGTGTATGAGTTTAACATCCATGTAACAAACAAATTGCAAAACACTCGACAGTATCAATAGATCAGGAAATGACCCTTTGACTCTGTATTACATAGACTAGTGGCGCCCCCAGATATCATACTGATAACTGCAATGAGAGGTCTAGGTCTAGTCCATGTATTAAAAGGCCGCCATCTATCGGACACATTAGAAGCTACTCAGGCCTAAAAGACTTGTTTGTTTCCTGTAACACTACCCTTACAAGTTTTAATTCCGAAATATCCCTACCCTAAAGTTTTTCCCGTCCACCCAACACCAAATCAACGTAAAACATGCATAAAACACACATTTTTGGCAAAAAATTGTCCAAAATTCTTTTTTTACCGACCTCGACATATCCTATTGTTTTTCGGACCGTTACAGGAAACATTTTTTTCTAGGCCTAATATTGGTAAAGTGCTATACCTGAGACTAGCCTCCATGGTCTGTCCCTTCATGCTCTCACGGGTATTACCAAATATGGGGTTGTATGGTGGACCCGGAAACTGAAATAGAAGAAGTACAGCTGCATAAACGTTCTTATGTCGCAGGATATTTCATGAGTAGCATAATACGCTAAAGTAAAACCTACCTGTACATTAATTAAGGTGATAATCTAGTACACCAAGGTTATCACCACTAGGTGGTGTCTTTGGTGATTAAATATTTCCGTGTTTAATTGGTCCCAAACGACATGGCTGTCTGCTTCGACCATGCAGATTCCTTCGAGATCAATATTTTCATCTCATTTTTTGGCTGAAAGTGAATTACGATGCGGTCTTCGAAACCATCGTTTTAGAATATGACAGATATGAACCCCCTCTAGGTGCAAGGTCATGTCACAAGTACCTCGTATTATGACAGGACCTGAAAATCAGCAATAACTACGTAAACCACGTGGTAGAGTTTGATTTTCAAGTAAAGGGTGAGTCTTGAAATTTTGCCAATGAGCGAAACACAGCCAGATATGTTCGTAAAGGGTGCCACATCAACTCAAAATAGCAAATTATTGATAAGTTTATCATTATTCTGTAACTATGAGATGTAAGCTATACAATAGCATAAATGACGTTGTCTGCATTTAACTCAGTTTTCAGATATTTAAGTTTTAAAAATGACGTGGGTATCGAGTAAGGTTCTACCTTAAGCAATCACTGGGGAAGTTCTCAATGTATTGGCGCACATAATTTAAAATAGGTTATATTTATTATTATTATTTATCATTATTATTATTATTAGTATTATTATTAGTATTATTATTAGTATTATTATTAGTATTATTGTTGTTGTTGTTGTTGTTATTATTATTATTATCATCATCATCATCATCATCATCATCATCATTATTATTATTATTATTATTATTATTATTATTATTATTATTATTATCATTGATATTATTATTGCATGTATTATCATAATAATCATCACCACCATCACTAGTAGTAGTAGTAGTAGTAGTAGTAGTAGTAGTAGTAGTAGTAGTAGTAGTAGTAGTAGTAGTAGAAGTAGTGTTATCAGTCATTTTCCAAATTAGTAGTAGTAGTAGTAGTAGCAGCAGCAGCAGCAGCAGCAGTAGCAGTAGTAGTAGTAGTAGTATCTCCATCGTAGACACCGGAACCATCATTACCATCCTTATCATTACTTAGATATCAAATAAAGACTATCAGTTTATCTATCTGTCTACAGTGATTTGTACCTGGCGAGTGCAAATTGGTTGATAACATGGGTGCACAAAGTTCAACATAAGGACAAGAGCACTCAGGGAGCTACCTTTTAGCGACAATGTATATATATATATATATATATATATATATATATATATATATATATATATATATATATATATATATATATATATATATATATATATATATATATATATATATATATATATATATATATATATATATATATATATATATATATATATATATATATATATATATATATATATATATATATATATATATATATATATATATATATATATATATATATATATATATATATATATATATATATATATGCTGTGGTAGATGAACTAGTGATCTCTGGCTTTTCTCTGTTCATATCTAGTACCTCTTCGGGTTACTGATAAGATACGAAAAGGGTGATATTACTGATATACCTTTATTACCTCTTGAACTTGGCATAGGATGCAGTAAGCTAGGAAGAGGTGTAAACATAAAGCTAGTGAGTGCTCTTGGGTTGACTACATGAATGCAGAGAGTTCAGCATAATACCAGGTGAACGCGAATTAGTATTATTATCATCATTATTATTCTTACCAGTATTATTATTATCATTATTATTATTATTATTATTATTATTATTATTATTATTATTATTATTATTGTTATTATCATTACTATTATTATTATCATTACTATTATAATTATTATTACTTTTATTATTATTATAATTATTATTATTATTATTATCATTATTATTATTATTATTATTATTATTATTATTGTTATTATTATTATTATTATTATTATTATTA
Organism: Maea johnstoni; assembly: GCA_963942565.1. Lineage (NCBI taxonomy): Eukaryota > Metazoa > Annelida > Polychaeta > Spionida > Magelonidae > Maea > Maea johnstoni. Next base: position 40,188,216 of record OZ012695.1, on the reverse strand, counting down.
TTATTATTATCATTATTATTATTATCATTATTATTATTATTATTATTATTATTATTATTATTATTATTATTATTATTATTATTATTGCATGTATTATCATCATAATCATCACCATCACTTTTGACCACTATGGCCACCTAGAATACTTGGTGCTTGGTAACAGAAAAATACATATGACAGCCTAGAGATCTGGCTAGTCGTGTGCCTTACCTGACGCAGCGGGGAGAAGAAAGGCTGGATGAGGAAACTGTAGCAGAGCCAGGTGAGGAGGAGGATGATGAGGTACTTGATTACAACTGCCCAGGTGAGGGCAGACACCAGCGCCACCAACGTGTCCACTAACACCGACGCCATACTGGCAAATCGTCCCTCCTCACTCCTTCAGTAAGTCACTCGGCCTGTTCAGATGTCCTCACTGTTCAGACGACATGTGACTGTCACAGTATGCCAGCAGCGACGGCGACGGCCTAGTGAGATAACAGGGGCAAAGTCAACAGCATCACATATGTTGTTATTATGTCCTACTTTTGAGTTAGCAGAGAATAACTTCTCATGTAATAGCATCTTATTCATTGACTATATATGCGATGTAATTGTTATACCTACCTACCTGCCTCACAAGCATACATGCCGCTATGCATGCATGCAATGATGCATGCATACATACATACATACATACATACATACATACATACATACATACATACATACATACATACATACATACTAGTAGTAGTACATGCCTGCATGCATGCATGATGCACACACAAACACGCATAGATACATACATACATACATATATACATACACCAGTAATATAGAGAATACTGTCATGAAACTATTTCAGTATTTCACTAATGGTGTTGTTGTCCTTTAAGGTTCACACTAACACTATAGTAACAGCACTAACCTTTATTCTTCCAACGAAGCCATTGCATGTGCTGTCTTTACGTGGAGGTATATAGTTGTGGGATCGTACCAGGTATTTGATACTAGTACTAACAGGGTTCTCTGTCAAGCTAGCGATTGCTGCCATGGATTGGAGTGGGAAAACTGGGTCATATCCTAGTATTGATTTGACTGTAGCGCCGTCTTTTAAGGAGGACACAAACAACTTTATTCGTGATGTTCTACATAGCATGAAGGCTGCTGCAGGGTCATGGCAAGCCCGTATCGCTTGGTCGCTCACGGGTAGTGCGTGGTTAAGTTGGCTAGACGATCGTAAACATAATGAGGTATACTGAGGTGTTACGAGTTACAAAGTTACAGAGTTATTATTATTATTATTATTATCATTATTATTATTATTATTATTATCATTATTATTATTATTATTATTATTGACAATATCAAATGACAATATTATTAATATTATTATTATTATAATTATTATCATTATTATTATTATTATTATTATTATTATTATTATTATTATTATTATTATTATTGTTGACAATATCAAATAACAATATTATTATTATTATTATCATTATTATTATTTATTCAAGTGTTGTCAATATTATTATTATTATTATCATTATTATTATTTATTCAAGTGTTGTAGACTGTTACTACTCTTTACTGATAGCTGTCTAGGATTAGCAAAATAATGCGACAGTGTACGTGTTAATAGCTTCATGTTTGTATTCGTATCATCCATGACGAGACAGATGCTTTTGATGGTCTTCGACGAAAATCACACGGTATTGGTCAACATCGAGAATTTGTCTTTTTGGCACTACATCTACGATCTATTGCCATTTGCACCCACTTTAACTATCATGTCGCGTGGTTGACCTACAGAAATGATAAATGTGTTGTTCTGTGTTTTTTCATCTCTAGGGAGAGTTTAGGGAGGTCCTGGCGGGGAAAATGAAATAGGTAAGTGTGATAATTGCGTTCATATTCCCAATAGCTCATTCTAAAGCTAGCTATTAAAGTCCCGGTCGGAGTCTGATATTCATAAATCAATATTAGATACTTGTACATGCCAACCAGCTGGAAATCAATTCCTTTGTAAAAATTACAACTATTCATTCAAGAGGTTTAAATTTAAAAATATAGCTTTGACATACAGGTTTATTGAAAATATTTGTTTTTCACAGACGATCTTATGGAGTCATACTAAATATCATTCTTTATTTTGTCAGTAAAAACAATGAATACCATTTTTAGATCGTGTGGGAATCACAATTTACAGTTTACTTATTTTGAGTTGCTGATTACCATTGATAACTTGTCTAAAAGATGTGAATCTTTGTATACCATGTAATTAGGTCAAAACTACAGGTCCCTTACGTCCGTTATCGTTTATAAATCATGCGATGGTCATTGCTGTCAAGCTAACACATAAGGAAAGATGAAAAATAGATTTAACAAGAGGGACGTCAATGGTGTTAACATACTAATCGGAGTGTATGGTTTGCTTGGCCTGGATTTGATTTAAACGTTTGATCTCTTTGAGATTTGGTTTAAACCGATTTCGTTTTGTCTTTTTGGTGCTTTTTTAGTTTTAGTTTTGGGCTCATGGCAGTTTCATTGTGCATCTTTTGGCATGTGTGTGTGTGTGTGTGTATATGTATATATATATACATATATATATATATATATACATATATATATATATATATATATATATATATATATATATATATATATATATATATATATGTATATGTATATATATATATATATATGTATATATATATATATATATATATATATATATATATATATATATATATATATATATATATATATATATATATATATATATATATATATATATATATACTGGTGAACTTGGATATGACGGACCACTGTACAACGGATTTTTGCATATGACGGACGATATGCTTGGTCCCAGTCCGATGCATATCAAGTATTCGTCATATGTATACGACGGATTTTGCATATGACCGACCAATTTTCCTGGTCCCATTGAGTCCGTCCTATCCAAGCTCACCTGTATATATATAATATATATATATATATATATATATATATATATATATATATATATATATATATATATATATATATATATATATATATATATATTTATGTATATATATATATATATATATATATATATACATATATATATGTATATATATATATATATATATATATATATATATATATATATATATATATATATTTATGTGTATGTGTCTATCCTTTCACTCGTTTCACAAATCTTTTATCAGATGTGTTGATGGTACTTAAGATAGTAGCACAGATATCAAACAGCTTATGTGACACGTGTATGATTGTCTTTATTGAGAAATGGACATTTCACACAGACTTCATGTGTGTATTTACATCACAATTCCTGGCTCTCCACAATCTGGCACACTAAATACATCTCCCATATGTCTCTTATATTAAACCTTCCAATGCTGAGGCTACTATCGTCCAAAGGACAAGGAAGCAAAGATTAATTTGAAAACCATCTAAACCCTGTCATGCTGGTATTCATTGGATAGCTCCCACTGAGTACTTTTAGACGAGTACCCATAAGCCAAGGTTTCAGTCATTTTAAGTTTTTTTTGCATCATTCTGTATTGACCAGATTAGCCACCAGCAGCATATGGGTTTAAGCTGCCTAGCTTCTCAAAGGCAAATAAGTTTCCCTAAGGTGTAGTATGCTTCCTCATTTGCCTCACCAGTGTCACCAAACCGTAACTGAGTCACGGGGAGGTCATTTGCATCAGTCCAGTAACCATCGTCATACCTCCAATAGCCATCATTGACTTTACAGTTGCACTTGACCGTGTTTGCTGTTTCAGTGCGACAGGTTTGCGTTAATCCACATTCACATACTTGATGCAAACCAAGGTTCTTCCCTCCCCAATAGTCCCTTTTCTCTCCATTTCTGTTAGCCCACCATGCCCACTGTAGACCAACGTAGAAGCATTCTACTTTATAGTACTGTTTGCAGTTTCCACTCATCATAACCAGAGCTGTAAGTTGGGAAATCGTAGCAGATGTGTAAACGACGTTCCTAATGAAACACCCAGTTGATTCACATCCGGTAACATGGCCCCTTGCCTCAGAATCATGGCTTATGACCATAGCTGGGGTGTCAGCGGACATATTGCAGTAGACAGTCATTGGGCCCACGCCATCAAACACACCATCAGGATCGATCATGTAGTTGCCACTTTCAAGGAATCCAATTTTCTTCAGTGATGCACAGTTCTTAGGTTCTGTAAGAAAAATAATCAATTCAGGAACCACATCTGTATGCTTGTGGTATATTCATCATTATTATGTTGGGGATCCTTCTATCAATTGACATTTACTTATTCATATACTAGAGATGTGTGACGAGTAATTGATGCCAACACTTAAACGCGTATTTTGCAATTAAAACGTGGAGTACGCAACCTGGGAAGTTCTCAATCAGTTTATTGGGGATTCCTCGTCACGCGCGCATTATTGCAACATTGTAACGGTCAGCGTCTTTTGCCGTAGTGAAGCATCTAGCCGTAAATTTCACCTTCGGTGAATTTTGAGAACGGCTGATCCATTCTTTTTGAAATTTGGCACAATTGTTGATCAGCTGAGGGCTCAAAAAACTGTTAAGAGACATTTTAGAAAAATAAATTCTGGAGATTTTTATTCCACGAAAATAGTCAAATTTGGAAAATTTGTACCGTTTTTTGACCGCTTAAGAATTTTTTTCATTAATTGTCGAATTTCTATGGAAGCAGATGCATGAAGAAGCCATGCATCTCAATAAAAATATTCACCGAGCACATTTTTCATTTACCTTTTTCATTCAAAGGAAATTGCCTTTGAGTAGGTTCAATCTGAAATTGAGCCAACTATTTATAACGTGGAAATGTGCGTATTTGAACTGAGCCAATCAAAGGGCCGTATGTAATCACGTGATTTCATTCACGGTGACGGGAAAACCCCGGGAAAATCCTGCTATGTCAGACGTTACGTGTATGTTTGTGCATCTTGATACCCCGGGGGAGGGGGGTCACTCAGGTACAGAGGGGGGCGCATACGCTCATTATCAAAATTTAAAAATACCCCTTAAGCACTGATTTCTGGCCAAAAAAGCACCCTTATTTTAATAAAATGCTGACTTTTTCCAGTAAATAAACACCCCTTCTTTTATAAAAACACTGACATTGGATGAACGGGAACACCTTTTTTAACTTTTATAATCTTCTGCCTGTTTCGCGGCAGCAAGTGGCGGCAGCGAACTCGGAAGCCCAGTCACTTCGGGAGTCACTCGGCGTCAGAGCCGCGTATATTTCGTGGATTGTAAGGGGACATTCACCCCCCATACTTCGTACCTGGGGACAAAAAAGTACCCTTCTTTTACAAAATCGCGGACATGCGGAGGTCTTAAAAAAGACCCCTTCTTCCGCAAAATACGTAACGCGGGTGCGGCCCCCCTTTGTACCTGAGTACGTTCAGTTGTAAGGTCATCCATGCACAGGCAAGTGGGTGGCAATCGGGCGTGCGCTCGTGCACTATTGCCGGGCTGCCCACGTATTTAGTGCAGGAATTAAATGTTGGCACTGTAAAGCTTGGGCAAGCCATTTTGCATTAAATATTAAGAGAAGGTTATTAGTAAAATGTTTCTTTTTACATATTATGTCGTCATTTTGATTGTTGTCATTTCTATGGCAACAGAAGCTCCACTTTCATGTCTAAGCATATGCCAATGTTCTTATAATAGCTCTGACGTTTAAGTCAACTGTATACCGTTGAATGTGACAATACTAAATGAAGGCCATAATGGCATAGAACACGTAGCAAATGAAAAGTTTGTTGGTTTAACAATTTAAAGACCGCTATACCTCCATAGTAATTATCGTCCTTAAGACTGAGATGGAGAAACAACTATGATATCGCCGAGGATGCGTTCAAACCCCATTGAGAAGTCAGATTACAATGACTTCCATAGAAGCATAGAACGTCTGTTTGTTAATTTAGCAAACTATAAAGAACTACGAATTGGCAGCAACAGTCATATTGGGCTCAGCTAGGCAATGAAAGCTACACATGCTCTGATATCCAGTAAAGGAACATCTTTGTACCTGAGTGCGACTTTTGAACACTGTGAATTAACTTTTCTTTCATTCAGTGTAATCTGTCTGAAAATCACTCTCTAATTTAAAAAAAAACACGAAAAAACGTTTCACAAATATTCTTTGCATTGTCAATAGTTGTGGGACATTCAACGTCATTGACATGTAGTGGTATCTTAATCCCACTTGCATTCAGAATGCACGCATGACGTGATAAATTTAAATATAAATCATAAAATACAGTAATATTTGATAAGTGTGATAAAGTATCGTCCTATCCAACAGCATCTATATATATTTTTTGTATTTCAACCATGAGATGTTGCTTTGTTATCCAGGCATTTACGCTCATGTCGGGTGATGTGTATTCTGAAGATGCGAAGACGTCAAGAAAATGAAATATAATCACTGTTATCACCTACCATCGCTTTGCAACTTAAGACTGCGGTGTACAATTACAAATTACAAATTCTGCAGTTAAAAAAAAGAATTTAAGAACAAATAAGTATGCCAGTCTTTTTTGAAAAATAAAAGATAATGGGCGTGATACTTTTTTTCGAGGGACACACAATTAATTATCTGAATGCAGTACTGATTACACTGCGTGCATACGGGTTCCTCTGGGCAACAGCCGTGTGCGTAGTTTGCATCGAGGTTAATTCACCTGCATTAAGGTGATAGTCTAGTACACCAAGATTATCACCACTAGGTGGTGTACTTGGCTGGCCCCTAAGAATGGATATCAAAACAAAAGATGACACATGAGCAGTGTTCACTCGCCACGAATCTCGAGCTTGCAACAGTCTATTGTGGTCACATTGAGAGCACAAAAGGCAGGGCCATTTGGGGTTTTTCTCGTTACATTGTTCCCGAACGACATGGATGTCTGCTTTAACCATGCAGATTCCTTCGAGATAGACCATTTTGACCAAAATTTTCATCTCATTTTTTGGCTCAAAGTGAATAACGATACAGTCACTGTCTTCGAAGCCTGTATTTTAGAATATGACAGATATGAACCCCATCTAGGTGCAAGGTCATGTCAGAGGTACCTTGAATTCTGACAGGACCTGGAAATCAGCATTTACTATGTAAACCACGTGCTGAGGCTTATGGGAACATTCAAAAATGTTTTTAAGATACTCATCGTGCAAATCCCATGTTGAAGTAGGACCTTGCACCTCACCAAAGACATGAATAATCATATGGTAGACTCTCATTTTCAAGTAAAGGGTAAGTCTTGACATTTTGCCAAAAAACGAAACACCTCCAGATATGTTCTTTATGGGTGCCGCATTACCTAAAAATAGTCACTTATTGATAAGTTCACCATTATTCTGTAACTATGAGATGTAACCTTTACAATAGCATAAGTGTCGCTGTCTTCATTAAACTCAGATATTCAGATATTCAAGTTTTAAAATTGACCCGTGTATCGAATAGGGTTCTACCTTAAGGTAGCTTGTAGGCTCAATTTATTTGACTCAGTGTTTTCCTGTACCCTGCTATTTTAACTTATGTAAATTATATATTGCGTGAAAAGTCTTTTTTTGTGGGGAATACACTAAGTATCGCAAAAGTACCTTCAGAACAGGATGTAAGATGTTTGGGGTAAAAACTGAAAATAAACATACAATAGTGTTTTCAAACGGAGCTCTTACCAACAATCATATTTCGGGATTCTTTAAATTTCATAAATGTGGAGGAAAGAGCAATGCACAGCGACGGGTACCACACTTTTTTTTTCCAATATTCACTTTGTAATATGACTACAAAGCAACGCTTTAAATGTTTGCGCAGCTCGATAATAATTCTGCATTTTCCTTCAAATGCAGTCATAAAGTTGCGACTTTGTGATAGGGATTATGATCAACCACTGAGCATTGGTGCAGATTTATAGCCGAGACGTAGGTGCTTGATGCCAAAGCCGAGGCCGCCAAGTCCAAAGCTTTACAACAAACACCCTCAGCGAGGCTATACATCTCCACCAATGCTCAGTCGCAGATCTTAATGGCTATTTAAATAGCGGGTTTGATTATCTTACACTTCTGTAGATATTTCACAAATATCATGTTTTCTTATGGCTGCTGAGCAGGGATCTGATCCCGGCTCAGTTGGTTGCTATGGCACCTTACCGGGACCACTTTAAAGTCACAGAAACAGCTCCTCACTGGACATAGTGCATAATCATATCCCTGTTATTGCCATAGCAACGCGCTATAATATCCGTGACGTCAGTCTTTGCTTGTACCTCGCGGAAACATATTGGAAACTTGATCTCAGCTTATTATTTGTGCAATAACCACACAGTATAGGTACCAATTGACTGATGGCATGAACATTAGTTCGATCTGTCACAAAATCGTCAATTCGCAACATATAGTAACAAATATAATGAATTGTGGCGGTTCTAGCGATCTAAACCGCATTATAATTGACCCGTGGAAAGGCGAGTAATATTCAGCAGTCACAAAGTTTGACTTTGTAATCCGTGACGGGAATCCATCTCATCATGACGTCATTCTTTGCCATATTCTTGTAATGAACATGTCATAGAAAGTTCAACCCTGTTCGTTCTTTTGTCTCTATCTAATCCATTCCTTTGTCAATATGTATGAAATTTTGAGGAAATTATCTAGTGATACCAATTATCATAAGACATCAATAAATAAACGAATCGGAGCACATATGCATGTTGCCATGGCAACCGTTTTTGTCAAATTCTTGTTGCCATGGCAACCGTTTCAAAACATTTTACTTTTATTAGTGGCGAAAAAATAAAATTTCAATACCTTCATTTACGATCCTTAAAGTTTCAGAAATATAGTGAGAAGTTTACACTATGAAATAACAGTTTACTTTGGCATCAATTACTCGTCACACATCTAGTAATTGAATACGTTTCATTGTGTAAGGTACGTTCTAAGACTAGTCCCATATTCAATACATCTTCAATCTGGTTTAAACATCTAAGGATATTGAGGTGTCGTCTGAGCAGCAGGTGTGTCTCTGTCTCATACTATTGTTTTAACCTTCATCGAGTGACTCTGTAGTTGATAATCAGCCGCATTATCACAGAAAAAGGTATAAACCGAGGTCCAATATCACAAATCTCTCAATGTATTCCAAGAAAAAGAAGAATTAACCTTAATGGCCATATGTTTACCAACGGTGTGCATATTCCCGAGATATTATCAATGTGTTACTATATATATATATATATATATATATATATATATATATATATATATATATATATATATATATATATATATATATATATATATATATATATATATACATATATATATATATATATATATATATATATATATATATATATATATATATATATATATATATGTATATGTAGTTATGTACATATATACATATATACACACACACACACACACACACACATATATATATATATATATATATATATATATATATATATATATATATATATATATATATATATATATATATATATATATATATACACGTACTTATGTACTTACCAAACTTTGAGCAGCCCAGTATCCAGTCATTATTAGCGATCATTTGCGAGGGCAGAATTTTACTTGTTTGTTTGTAGTGCATCAAACGACAGGTGCCAGTGGCTGTATTGTAGTTGAAGCATTGACACATTGGATTCTCAAGACAAAATCCAACACATCTCGTCAGCTGATTTAAAATAAATGTTTCATCGGTACCTTGACTTCTTAAGGTGTTATATCTAAGTTGGAAAAATCCTTCATTTGGTGTGATGCAATAGCATGTGTTGGTGAGATGGATGAGTAATGTAGCCAGGATGAGGAGAGTCCGCATGTTGTTTGGTCTCGCTGGTCTCATCCTATGCTGATAGAATTAATATCAACTAACTCTAGATAATCAGAATGCCAGTTGGCTAAGTGATGTTTGTCTTCCTCTTCCATAGTTTATAACATGTCACAGAATACATGAATGCGTTATTGTTGTACGAATAATTGGTAAAGTGTCCAGTTGCCTCTAGCAGAAATCAATTATCATTTCAACCTATGGAAAGCTGGATTTGGACCAATCTCATAATGGATATGTACGCTGCTGATTTGTTCACTCGAGTGGATATAACACACCACGAATAAGCAGAGACTCAGCACCCCGTCTTGAATTTATTCTTTTAGTGAAAGGTTTAAGCAAATCTCAGTATTCTGTCCCTTTGTTTACTCTATTGTAGGGATAACGTTTTCTTTATTCAAATTCAAATGATAGTTGCTGTTATTAAGCCCTATCCAACACTCCTGTAACTTGGTTTATGCCTCTTCTGCCCACCTTCAGCATGTGGGATTCCGTCGTTCTCGGTCTATTTGATGCTAAATTCTTGATTAGTCCTTTGTAAATGTAAGTACATATCAGCCCCAGACAGCAAAGGTAATGATAAGTCCCGTTTGAAATCACGTTAGCTTTTTTTGCAAGGCTCACATCTTACTTTACACCTTTTAGGCAATACAAACTTTACATAGACTAGATAGTTAAATCAGTGCAGGATAGAAACACAATAAAACCGTATTAGCTACCTTAACTGCTACGTGTTGACAAAAGTGTACGCAGTTGAATTTATCACTATTTCATGGTTAATTAATTGGTGTCGTTTTCGCCTTTGTTCTCTAAATGTCACATTCGTATGGGTTTTCAATCGCCCCCTTTAAAATGTGTTTGTGTATCATTTATTATTCATATATAGTAACCACACTTTGGCCAGACCATAGAGGGAGAGGTACCATCCGTAATGACATGGTGATCGGACCAAAATTGTCAATGCATTTGTTTGAAGCGAACAGGTCCCCAGGGCGTATTGTCATCCAGCCAATTCCTCGTTTAGTACATCCATTAGTTCCTAGACAGACACAGTCACTGCAGTTCATTGGTTTATAATGATGTGGAATTGCTAATAAGGTTATCAATGCGTTTGATAAACGCCCATTAACAATCATGCCGATATAGAATTAGCATTCATTAGGCATTAGGCCAAATGAATAGAATTATGCTACCGACATATCAAACATGAATGAACTGCACTTTATATCTTTGGTGGCTGCTTGGGCATATATTTTCATTTCCACTCGGACCCTTTGCATATATGTTACCTGAATGTATATATATATATATTATAATATATATATATATATATATATATATATATATATATATATATATATATATATATATATATATATATATATATTATAATATATATATATATATATATATATACATATATATATATATATATATATATATATATAATAGTATATAGATATATATATTAGAATATATATATATATATATATATACATATATATAATATATATATATATATATATATATATATATATATATATATATATATATATATATATATGTATATATAAATGTATATATATATATGTATGTATATATATATATATATATATATATATATATATATATATATATATATATATATATTATATTATATATATATATATATATATATATATATATATATTGACTGTAATCTTCATTACAAAAGCTAACAATACTGTTTGTAAAACAAGTAAATTTACACCAAAACACAAACGTAATCCTTGCATCCATGTCCGGGAAACTGGGTGGTATTCGGTCGTGCGGTCATGCCCGGGGCTGTCCACGCATTTAATGCCGTGGACGGTAAGGTGATTGATCACTAAAAGGTTTTAAAACAGACTGCTCGATATCTCTCGCCATCTCCCTCTCGAGATCTGATAATTGCGTGTGTGCATGTCAGCAACTTGGGATCGTCCGTGGTTTTCCTTGTACACTCGATTCCTTCACTTGCAATTAATCCTATATAATGTTGTGGAGTAGGAAAGATCTTCATGCTTGTACATAATGGTATTATAAGATTATACCAGTTTTTTCTTCCCATATATCACCAATTTCAAATAGTAAGTTTTCATTTGAGCGTCGTAGTTTTTTGAAAAGGTTTGAGACAACTTTATCATCTATGTTTAGCAGTACATTGATAGTGCTGATTCTAGTGAGAGGCTCAATAAAATTAGTTTTTTTCCTGTAAATCCAGGTAAGAACTAACTTTGATTTTTAAACTGTGGTATTTTAGGAAATTCATTTTGATGTTATATAGCTCAATGATTGCTTCTAGAGATAAGACATCGTGAATACCGTCGAGAAGACCTGCCACCACCATTACAGCTTTATCATGCCATTGTCAGTTCATTGGTGTTGTAAAACATCACTTTACCGTACGAATAACCTCCCAGGTTTAAAAGCAATCATTAATTTGAAGTTGGTACATTCTATCTATAACATTCAACAAGAAGGTTTGCCAGTTTTTTCTCTGGTTCATTCCAGATAAACTGGACTCTATTTAAAGGCATCTCTAAGATCCATTTCATCTGGGGAAAAGGTCCATTTGCTGTTGGACTGAAAGTACCTTTTTGCCCAGCTAAGCTTGAGATATGAAAAGTGTTAAATTATGTTTTCTCAGACTCCCATATTTGATATCTGCGTCGAGAAATTCTTTGGGAATTTTAGCTGGTTTGGCAGCCTATAAAAACTTGCTATGTAAAAATTGGAATTAAAAGCTATTCCTCTGTCAAGTCATTGAAAAATGCTGGAATACTATAACTGAATCGTTAGCAGAGCTAGGCTTCACTAGCTACAATATCTCAGCGGAATGCATTATTCAAGGGGATCTAGAAAATAACCCACTATCTTGTTTTGTGATTCCGTCAGCAAAGTAAGTCATATATAATGCAATGAAACTAGAGAAAATACCACACAAACAACAAGTGGTTAACGAAATGAGACATCTTTTATTCAGAAAGATACAAAGCTGAACTTAAAGGCAAGCGTACAATCTTTTAAAGAAATGGAACACTGTCTCAACCTACTTCAAAAACAACAAATAACAGTATAGTAAATCTCATTCTTGTTTCAGAAAATCACAATAGTATAGCTTATAACATTGTAACTCTCTTTACGTGTCTAGTCACTTTAAAGCTAGGCACTTGTATTTGAGTATATATATTCACCCCATCATGTGTTTGGATATAACATCTAGCCACATTAAAGCTAGGCACTTGTATTTGAGTGTATAAATTTATCCCATCATGTGTCTGGATATAACATAAAGAGGGTAAATTTTCACCCTGCCTCACATTTTAACTTAATAGATGGCACTGTAATCAAAGCCTCTATTGTTACTTTCCCGATGTATTAAATACAACACAAGGTATGATGTATTAGTGTATTAGACGATGGTCATAGTTGACTCCGAGGAAAATAAACAAAAAAAAATTAAAAATAGAAAAAGATATCACAGTCTTAAAAATATTTGTTCAGTCAGAATTTTATGACCAATTCCTCACGATTTTTTGACAAAAATGAGAAAAAGGTTTATCTTCTAACTTTTTCAAGAATGGGAAACTAATACTTTTGGAAATGTCAGAATCGGGTAAAATATGGCACTCGCCCTTGGTACTGCTCTTAGCTAGTAATATGTAAATTTGAGCAAAGCATTTAACAGTTTTTTTAAATTCTCAAAGATGTTTATTGTATCTATTAGTACATATGCGTCATTGTATTGTAATTCAAACAAAGGTAATATAAATGGTAATAGCTTATGACAGCAAATAAAAAGGGAAATATTACAACATACATCTTCAGAGTGCCTCAAAGAATCATACACTATATTCCACCTCTCTTCAAATTTTGGGATGGTCATATTGAAGGCTTTGTGTTCATCAGCCTTAAATTGGTTATAAACATCGCATTTAAATAAGTAAACATGCATTTTCGTACCAGTTTGCCCATTCATCTATATTACTTTTTTGTGTTAAGAATGATCACATGTATTATGAACGAGGACTTGAGAGGAGAGGGATTGCCAAACACTTTATACCAGCCACACATTGTGTAATGAGGTTGAATATCTTTTCTCAACCATTTTTCAACATTACCATTAGTTGAGTGGTTGACGGACAATGAAGTGATGCATGTACTTGTGTATCTTTTACATTATAGACAGGACTGATATTCTGATTTGCCAATTTTCATTTATAAGGTACGAGTCACTTGTCCAGCATGCTTTCATTTGATCGAAATTGACTGTGTCATTTAGAATTTCTCTCCATTCTGCCTTAATTTGAAAAAATGCACTTGTGTTGGCCATTTTAATACTTTTATAAAAGTGCAAAGCATTTTAAAGAAAGATTTGAGATTTGAATTAGAAAGGGCAAATATGACTGTATAAACGTTGTACCATCTACTAGTATATGATTTCTCATAGAATTTTGAAAGCTAAATCTCAATTGTTCATATTCAAAGAAGTTGCAACTAGACCATAGTGTATCGAAAAGAATGCCCATCCCTCATCTTCTTGATCTTTTCTTCTAGACCAACTTGCATTCAGGGCTTTATCTAATATTGCCAAGTTGGGATAAGTTAAACCCCCTAATGTGTAATTCTAGAATTTCTTATAAGAATTCCTGGGTATATTTCGTCCAATGAATATTTAGTTGGGGTTGTGAAAGTTAGCAGGAGTTATCTATGATAAGAGCAGACTCTTAATCACAAATTATGCCGATAGGAGTTAGAAATCTATGGGTGCATATTCATATTAGATTTTTTTTGGTGTCTCCAATTTAACTTCTAATATCTTAATTGGTAATATCTGCTATGTTACCAACACCAAATTGGATTCCTAAAGATGTAAATTTGTTAGTCCAAAACAGCTAGATCTAAATTCCGGCATAAAATTGTCCTGATGTCTCTCCACAACCCAATTTTGACAACTTTGTATTTTTCTACATTTATCTGTAGACCAGAAATTTCATGAAATTTATTCAAAACCTGCATGTTCATTCTTTTAGCGAATTCTCCCAGGTGCACTGAATAGAGCGGTATCTGGTCTAACCCTACAGTATCCAGTCCCTTAATGTTTCGGTTTTTGTATGAACTCAGATATAACCTCAGCTGCAATAACAAAGAGATGATACAGGATCACACAGCCAACATCCCCTTCCCTGCTTTATATCCATTTTGTAATATATATATAGAACTATTTCCTTATGTAAAGTGTGTATCAACTGTTAAGTGTCTTCTCCAAAGCCAAAAAACCCTAAAGCTGTATCAATAAAATCCCACGAAATTACATCGAATGCTTTGGAAAAATCTACCAAAATGATTGAGCCCAGATAAAAGCACTTTCAAGTATTTGAATGACATTGTAAATGATTTTTTGTGGGGTGGTAAACCTCCTAAATTTAGCAAAGAAATTATGGAGGCAGATTCCAAATTTTGGAGGAATGAAACTACATACTAGTACTTTAGAACTATTTGATAGTTCTCTTTAAACAGGATGGTTAAAAAGATACCTTCGTTCAAACTCCAAATAGTGTAGCATCCCTGATGATTTTGACTTATATGACTTGTTTAAATATGGCATAGACTTCATTGATAGGATATATGAAATGACTTAACCCATTCTGGAAAAATGTCCTAAGAAGTGTAAAGATTTTGGGCAAAAAAGAAGGTTTCATATATTCTGAAAACATATTATTGACACCCTTATGGCACAATACGGACCTAAAATTATAGATCAAAAAAGATTGGATTGAAAAGGGCATACATTCTCTATGGGATGTTTTAGATGATAATAGACAACCATACACTATAAATGACTTTGAAGAAAAGTACAACCTAAACACTATTTTTTTTAGAATATGGAGCATTTTGTATTGTTATTATTATTATTAAGGAATACATGGGGTATAAAGATCTACCAATGTATACCCAATATAGCCAGTCAATTCTTATCTAAACATTCTGATATCATTTGACCAAAAAGGTGTCTCCAATATTTATAGAATCATGTTGGGTAAACATAAAAATATTCTAGAAGATGCCTCGAATAGATGGAATGAGAAGACATATTTGAATATAAATGCGTTTTCATAGAAGATTCTATACAGACAACATTCTCTATAAAATTGGAAAAAAGACACTGAAATTTGCAGTCTTTGTAAAGTGGAAATAGACTCCAACGCGCACATGCTTATTGAATGTGAAATTTCTTCTTATCTTTGGGCTGACATTGAAAAGTGGATCAGATATATTGGAATTGACGAATATAATCTTAGTCAAGAAAAAAAATCCTTGGTGAACTAGAAGGCGCCTATATTGGGTAAATGCCATAATACTGAATGCTAAAAAAATGCATGTTCACCTCCAAGTTGAAAGAATGTATTCCTACTTTACAGCAAGTTAAAGCTAATATTATGATAATTTATAGATATGAAGACTTCAAATTTCAAATGAAAGACAAAGAACAAATATTCGAAAAGAGATGGGGAGTTTTCAAAAATCACTTGGAGAATAGATAATGTATATATTATACATCTTTATTGCTGCTTATTATGTGTTTTTTTTTGTTAAATACCATACATACTGTGTACAACACTGTATATACTGATGCATATAAGGATCTCTACAATGAAGAGATATTTTGTATGAGCATGGCCATGATGCTTGGCAGTAACGAAAATAAACAGAAAAAAAGTTTTAAAAAAACTATTGAGACATCTATATTTTGTACCTCACTATCATGGATAACGTCATTTGTTAACCTGGTGTTTTCTCCAATGAACCCCCACTTTATAAATCGTCTCTGATCTGTGTGTATAATCGAAGTGAAAACACTTGATTCTAGTTGCAATAGTTGACGAAACAATCATAAATACTATTCGATTATGTACTTGGTCTCCACTTTTTGACATCATTTCTCTTTTTGTTTCCTTTTGGAATGTATGCAATGATGCCTTGCTGTTGTGTTTTATTTCCCCTGTGTTTCTGTAATAAGTTACCCTCTCAAGTAGAAAATATCTCAGTTCTGGCCAAAGGAATTGGAGAAACCGTTAACAATTAATATCCAAAAACGCATGTCTGAAGCAACCATAGTTTGGTGAAATTTGAAAAAAAAGAAAATAGCCAGAAACATTTTCTTGATGTATGCACAACTATGGGAGGTCCTATGACAACTGGTTCCTCAAGTTGGTCATTGGTTGCTTTGACACAATTGATTATGAGAAAAAAGGTGTCGATTTAAACACATGGAAAAGGTCTTAGAATAACGCTATATTCCCAAACTAGCCAGATACGCCACCTTAAGTCAACTTTATTTTCAGCATCTCTCAAACTGCGTGTTTGATAAAAATGGATATTGTTTCATGACCTGATATTTAAAAACAAAAAAGTTTCCCCAATGTGTAGTAACCTTCTTCATACCAAGTACCAGTGTCGCCAAACCGCAACTGCGTCACGGGAAGGTCATCTACGTCAGTCAAATAACCTTCGTCTTTTCTCCAAATGCTATCATTCACGTTACAGTTGCATCTACGTTCATTTGCTTCGTCAGAGTCACATGTTTGTGTTATGCCACATTCACATACATTTACGTAGCCTGGATTATTACCTCCCCAGTATTGTCTCATCTCTCCATTTCTATTAAGCCACCATCCATCCCATAGGCCACTGCTATGACACTCATATTTAAAGTACTGTTTGCAGTTTCCACTCATCTTAACCAGAGCTGTAATTTGAGGAAGGGTAGCAGCTGTGTATAGAATGTTCCTTGTGAAACATCCACGTGGTTCGCATCCACGTACATGGCCCCTCGCCTCAGAATCATGGCTTATGACCATAGCTGGGGTGTCACCGGACATATTGCAGTAGACAGTCATTGGGTCGACGCCATCAAACACACCATCAGGATCTATCTTGTAGTTACCACTGTCAAGGAATCCAATTTTCTTCAGTGATGCACAGTTCTTAGGTTCTGTAAGAATAAAATATACATTTAGGCATACGCTATTCAATTTATCGAAAGGTATTTTGTTAATAAACACAGACATACCAATTTAGAGCTTTTTCTTGTATACATATTTCCTTGTGAAATTAGAATAACTAGACTTCGCTAAGTAGTTCCAATTCAGCATACGGATACCAGCATTCATTTTAAACTGTAAATATTATCATTGCATACTATTAGTTATCCTTGTTGTGAAAACGGTATACAGCCAGATGTCTGTGAGAATCTAGCGATATCGCACGAGGCCGTAATACCATATCGTTTATGAGTATATTTGAAGTACCTACCAAACATTGAACAGCCGAGTACCCACTCTTTATCAGCAGTCAGTTGTGAGTCAAAAACTCCTGTCGTTCGTTCGTAGAATATAAGGCGACATGTACTCGTTGCCTTATTGTAGTTAAAGCATTGACAAAGTAGACTCTCAATGCACAAAGCAACGCATCTTGCCAAATGATCAGCAACGAATGTCCCATACGTCTCTCCTCCTCTTAAGGTGTTATCTTTAAGTTTGAAATTTCCCTCTTTTGAGGTGTTGGATTCGCATGTCGCGGTGAGATGAATAAGTAAAGTGATAAGATTAAGGAGAGCAAGAACGCGCGTTAGAATCGCCCACATTTTGTTTGCAATCAATGCAATCCAGTTCCAGTCCGACCTAAAGTTCCTTCATAAACTCAGCTTACAGCTTACGGAGCTTATGTATGTTGACTGTCTCGGTCAGTCGTCTATAACAAGTCACATAAATGATGAATGCATTTACTGTCGCTTCAATGCAAATAAAATATGTATCGGAAGTCATAATGTGGTGAGCTTATGATGATGGTCTTCCGTGTAAACAGTGTTGAATGGAATACTGGGATGAGCCACTGTTATAGAGCATATGCCTTGAAGTTAGTTTGTGTTTCTAATGGATATCAATTATAGATAGTGTAATACATGTACTACGTCAAAATCGATGTGTGTGTGTGTGTGTGTGTGTGTGTGTGTGTTACACGATATTGCATCTATGCCTCATATATATTAATGGAATACTAGACTTCTATTGTTCTCCATGCTTAAGGCTACATATTAAAAGGCACACATCAAGTCCATTAACAAGCGTGACTTATGCATTATGAATTCATGGAATTAAGTGGCCTTTGAGAGATTTTCAAAGTGTTACCATTGCCATCTAGAATATAATGGCTTTACTAAATGATCGATTGGATCGCATTAAAATCTAAATGGCCCTTTACGATCCAAATACATGCAAAGAGAATTCGTATGCGCGGTCTTTGGTGCATGTAGGTGTGTATGTATGTATGTATGTATGTATGTATGTATGTATGTATGTATGTATGTATGTATGTATGTATGTATGTATGTATGTATGTATGTATGTATGTATGTATGTATGTATGTATGTATGTATGTATGTATGTATGTATGTATGTATGTATGTATGTATGTATGTATGTATGTATGTATGTATGTATGTATGTATGTATGTATGTATGTAAGTATGTATGTATGTATGTATGTAAGTATGTATGTATGTATGTATGCATGTATGGTAGAGCTGCACTCACCGTTCAAAAACTCGAGTGACTCGAGTACTGGAGGAATACGTAATTTTACATATAAATAAAGTAGTGTATCGGCTCGTTGAATGGGTAAACTAAATGCCAAAAGCTACAATATGTTTGGCACAGCATACGTTTGAACTCCAGAGATGTTACTGCTGTGGGAATTAGCTCTCTCAAAGTTGAAAGATAATGATGATGTTAAAAGTTACTTTTCTTACACAACGCTAAGACTGATGGAGTACGTATCTTACGTTTTGCAAGAAAAAAGAACAATGTTTTCCCTATTGTCAACGACTCTAGGGAAACCCCTTTGTGTTGACGGCGGCACTGTTGCCTTTAAATGAAAGAAAAAGTTTAATTATCTGGTGCTATAACGGCCAAGACACCCATTCAGGGATGTCTGATCGCTTAGAAGAGGTGTAGCTTGTGACAAATGTGATAATCATACAATTATTATACATTTACATTAGGCCCAGTGGGTAGTAAACGCACACGTGTGTTGCCCAGCGCAACTATCACGCCCGCAGTGTAACCAGTGCTGCACTCGGGTCATTAAAGACAGGTCCCTCGCATCTTTTTTCGTGTGCTAGTGTGCTTGCTCCTGCTTGGCTTCGGAACTGATCCTCTGCTATGAACCGTCAGTCGGCAGACTCTTTATCCAACGTGTGTCAGGAATGACGTCATGGAAAATCGTGCTCATAGAGTCCCTCGCCTGGGATTAAGGTTAGGGTAAGGAATCCGGTCCAGGGTTAGGGTTAGGGTTATCTAATCCTAACCCTAGCCCTAACCCTTACCTTGGACCTGATTCCTAACCCTAACCCTAGGTAGGGGATTCCAAGATCACGAGTGTCTATAACGTCATTCCTGACACACGTTGGATACAGAGTCGCCAGACCTACTGGTGGTGATTCGCAGCCTATATTCACAAATTAACTACATAAGCCACCTTGACCCACTTCGGCATCAGACGTGCTGTAGGGTAGCACATCGTCCGTAGGACATTCATAGATTTAGCATGCTGCCACTCGCCAAGTTGGCAATATACTAGGTGTATAGGGAAAAGTGCCAGAACAAAATTCTTCGTAATAACGGTTTATGGCAGCGAGTTTATTGATGAAACTGAGCGACCAAAAAATCAAGTCATGCGTGCGATTGAAAGATTGTCTGAAGCTGATATATGGGAACATTTTTGGGATATTTTCGCGCCCGTGTACTTTTAGGTAATATGTCGAAAAAGGGGAACGACTTTACGGTAATTCCGCGAATAGCGAAACAGCGAAATATGTATAGGACGTACACCTACGGTATACTATTATACTACGGAGATGCCTCATTCTGAGAATATCGCTAAACTGGCCATAAGTTCTTAAATCATGGTACGTGTGTGTTATGAATTGATCAATTGATATTGTGCACGTACGTTGGCATACCCGTCAGCATTCAACAATCCAAAATCAGGATATTTCACTTATCAGGCGGTTTACTATACTGCGACGTCTTTTGGTTTCATTTTGTTTAGTTCCAATTCTGGGAGGGGTCAGGTTAGTACTTTTGCTTAAGGAGCGGGCCTTTAGAGTTGGTAATCATGGAAACATATGTTAATAGGATAACTTTAATTTTAGCAGATCACAATTGCTGCATGATAATATACACACCGTTTTCAAAAACACGCAGATAGCTTTGGAACTGAAAATGTCTTCATCAACAACATTTACATTGTGTGATCTTTCCAGAAATTGTGTGATCTTTCGAGATCAAATACTTACTATGTTCAGCATATTATGAAATTCTTGGCTCTTGGCTAGAAAATAAATTTATTCTTGAGGAATGGTGGATGATTTTTGAAAGTTGCCAAATCAGTAGCTAATCTGAAGATTTCTGACCAAGTTATACAAGTCATACCTGTTAACATTCAACCATCCAAAATCAGAAGATTTTATGCGGTTCCAATCCTGGGCACCAGGGGTCACATTAGTTTATTAGTTTAGGAGTGGGCTATTATATTTTACAGGTGTTGGCAAATTGATAACCATACAAGTATGATTATGAAATAACTTTAATTTTATGTAGCAGATCACACTTGCAGCATGATGACAAATTCCCAGTTATGAGAAACACACAGAGATTGCTTTTGAACTGAATACATCATAATAGTCCACGACCCAGAGGTGGTCAGTATCATATTGGGGGGGGGGGGGGGGCAAATTCTGGTTAATGTTTTTGAATTCCCCATATTCTCACCTTTATGGTATTTCAGTAACAAATATTTTCCAAATCAGACCTTTTTTTCCCAGGTGAACAATAAAATAGCTTTAAATATTTACACGTTCACTAATTTGCTTTTACTCACTACCTATATTCCTCATATTTCATAACTATTACATCTCTATCCATTCCCCTTGAGATATGGATCCGTGCGCCGGCCTACATATTTTGGCGCACGGATCCATTCCTCTACCATACCTGCCTAACCTCTGCGCTGTGTTGCGCCCAGCGCCACTAGCTTCATACTACTTTCCATTCCTTTCATTTCCACTCCTATCACCTTGTATCGGACTTTCTCTGGACCCACTTCGGCATCAGACGTGCTGTAGGGTAGCACGTCGTCCGTATGACATTCATAGATTCAGCATGCTGCCACTCGCCAAGTTGGCAATATACTAGGTGTATAGGGAAAAGTGCCAGAACAAACTTCTTCGTAATAACGGTTTATGACAGCGAGTTTATTGATGAAACTGAGCGGCCAAAAAATCAAGTCATGCGTGCGATTGAAACATTGTCTGAAGCTTATAAATGGGGAATTTTTTGGCATATTTTCGCGCCCGTGTACTTTTAGGTAATATGTCGAAAAAGGGGAACGACTATACGGTAATTCCGCGAATAGCGAAACAGCGAAATATGTATAGATCACAATTGCTGCATGATAATATACACACAGTTTTCAAAAACACGCAGATAGCTTTGAAACTGAAAATGTCTTCATCAACAACATTTACATTGTGTGATCTTTCCAGAAATTGTGTGATCTTTCAAGATCAAATACTTACTATGTTCAGCATATTATGAAATTCTTGGCTCTTGGCTAGAAAATAAATTTATTCTTTAGGAATGGTGGATGATTTTTGAAAGTTGGCAAATCAGTAGCTAATCTGAAGATTTCTGACCAAGTTATATAAGTCATACCTGTTAACATTCAACCATCCAAAATCAGGAGATTTTATGCGGTTCCAATCCTGGCCACCAGGGGTCAGATTAGTTTATTAGTTTAGGAATGGGCTTTTATATTTTACAGGTGTTAGCAAATTGATAACCATGCAAGTATGATTATGAAATAACTTTAATTTTATGTAGCAGATCACACTTGCAGCATGATGACAAATTCCCAGTTATGAGAAACACACAGAGATTGCTTTTGAACTCTGAATACAACATAATAGTCCATGACCCAGAGGTGGTCAGTATCATATTGGGGGGGGGGGGGGGGAATTCTGGTTAATGTTTTTGAATTCCCCATATTCTCACCTTTATGGTATTTCAGTAACAAATATTTTCCAAATCAGACCTTTTTTCCCAGGTGAACTTAGCTTTAGATATTTACACGATCACTAATTTGCTTTTACTCACTACCCATATTCCTCATATTTCATAACTATTACATCTCTATCTATTCCCCTTGAGATAAGGATCCGTGCGCCGGCCTACATATTTTGGCGCACGTATCCATTCCTCTACCATACCTGCCTAACCTCTGCGCTGTGTTGCGCCCAGCGCCACTAGCTTCATACTACTTTCCATTCCTTTCATTTCCACTCCTATCACCTTGTATCGGACTTTCTCTGGATTTGGATTCCCAAGGTCAGAAAAGAGGTGGTAATAAGTTTATTCTGCTTAAGTTCTGATTGTCTTGTACCCTTGAGCCTTTTACATCTGAGATTAAATAGCCACTAGCAACTACAGAACCTACTGTGTAATCGCGTAATAGTGCCTAGGGCGTAGTTGGGCGTAATAGTACCTAGGGCGTAGTTGGGCGTAATAAAATCTAGGGCATAGTTGGGCGTAATAGTACCTTGGGCGCCTTCCTCAATAGGTAATATATATAAATTCTTCATTGACTGTAGGGACAACTAGAAAATCAAGTATAAACCCATACAAAGAAAATAAATGAATGAAAGACCCGAAAGGGTTATCAAAAAGGCACTCAAAGAATGCCTAACAAATTGACGAAAGATAAGTTCTGAACTATTTACAGGTGTGGTTGAGACGGTCAGTTACTCGCGGTCCGGATACATCGAGCGTAGGTAAGGGGGTCCAGGTTGGATATTTGGTTAGAAGTTTGCATTTGAACCAACCCCTTTCTACGCTTTAAGCTTAAGCCATACATTATGTTAACCTTTCTACCCAAAATTAACCAAATATTGCCCATATGTTATATAATATACTTTTCTTTGTGCCTACTTATGATTACGCTTTATACATCATTACAATTATCATGCAGCTACACACCGATAATTCATGCACAAAGGTAGATATGAATAGTCCTCTTTGCATATCACAACGTCATTTGTTTATGCTTTGATTTACATTTTACCAGTGTATATAAATCAATGCTCAAACCTACAAAATGGCATACTATTTGGTCATTATTGTATACAGACAACTACCCATTTTTGATACTGCCGGGTCATCTATTCGCAAAGGATGACATTTCAATCTGACCTGGCCCTGGGAGCTATCCTTTATAAAGCTACTAGAGATACAGGCCGTAAACATGTGTGACAATTAATTAATGCCAAATCGAATATTTCATGTGTGAAAGTTAAAGACTAAATAAGATGTAAATAGAACTTTAATATTTGCCAATAAAAATGTTTGCCAGCAAATCATTCGTTTCATGAGATTTTCCAATAAGTGTGATGGGTTGGGTAAGTTCTCATGGTTCGGTTGACGGTGGGAAGTGACATAATGGTCAACTTCTGGAAAATGTTAAAAAGGGAAAGAGATGGCCCTAGCATTAAGACACCTTCTATAAAAGATCCAAATGGGAAAGTCGTCCATAACGTAGATGACATACTGTAGAATAGGTATATATCGCACTACAAAAAATTCGCGAAAAGCTGATTTTTCGTTTTTTCGCGTGTACTTTATTTCGCGAGAGAGCGAGTTCTACAGCGCCACCTATTGAATCAAACAATAATAAAAGAATGTAGAAATCTGCCGACCATCTCGCGGCCATAACTTGGCACAAGTTTCCTCAAAATATGGACAGGTAAATATGCGAATTATAATATGATACCTTGGTGACTTATTCATAAGTTACCAATGTATCCATATTATAATGAATTTGTGAAGTTATTGCATGTGTTTGTCATCGTTCAGCCTCGGATCGGCTACGAGTGTGAATCACGTTATGCCGGTATGTTACCATTTACTCGCCAACTGCAAATTGAACTTGCAAACCCGTAAATTTGCAAACATTCAATTTGCAACAGGAACAATATCACGTAAAGCCCCGGGCATTGATGGGATAACTAAGGAGCACTAAAAGAATGCCGGCGGTAGAATGGTTCAGATAATAACACTCCTATTCAACTGGGTCTTAGAAACTGAGTACATACCACTAAATTTCAGAAGAGGGGTTCAAACCCCCCTCTACAAAGGGAAAAACACGTCCACTCTTGAGGTTAATAATTACCGGGGGATAACCCTATTAAGTATATTTAATAAGCTTTTCGAGTTAGTTATATGGAAAAGAATGGAGAAGTGGTGGTGTGAATCCGAGGCTATTTCACGCCTGCAGGGTGCATGCCGGAAAGGCATATCCTGCGTGCACTCGGCATATGTGCTTCAAGAATCGATTTCCACGTTATTAGAGACCCACTCAAAAGTCTTTGTCACGTGCCTAGACGTGTCGAAGGCTTTTGACGGGGTCTGGATTGGAGGGCGGTTTTATAGGCTATGGGAAATAGGCATTTATGGAAAAACATGGCGGTTATTCTATAACTCATACACAGATTTCCAATGTAAAGCCAGAGTCCAGAACAAAATGTCAGAGTGGTACCCCCTGCGGTGCGGGATCCACCAAGGGGTTTATCTATCATTAATAAAGTATCTAGCTTTTATTAACTCGCTCTTAACCAGTCTCGAAGAAAGTGGATTATGCAGTGTTATATATGGGTTAGGTATCTCACCGCTAGGGTACGCAGATGACGTAGCGTCTGCCAGTACCAGCAAGAATAAAACTGACCAAGTATTAAAAGTTGTATATGAGCATAGTTGTACCTGGAGATATCGTTTTAATCCAAAGAAAAGTGACATTCTCGTTCATGGTGAAAACAAGAAAGAAAATAGAATTAATTTGAAGTATAGAATGTATATACTTTTTATAAGAACAATACCAATACTCGACGACAATTCCATGTATAAGCGTATTTTTATAGCAAGGTTTAATGATTTTGATATGAACAAAGAAGTCTGCGCAGCGAATAGATTGCAAAGTGTGACTTTCAATATACTTAGAACAGCCGATAATTTTGGGCTATATGATGTTGTAGAACAAATGCTCAATGGCACGAGGGTATATAGTAAAAAGCAATGGCGTGACATTGTATGGAATAAGGCTTGGGAAATAGATAACCAAGACTGGTACTATAGAACACAATTCTTCAGTGTAACAGAACATCTTAATACAATCATGGATACTGTAAAACCACTAGTATGGTGGCAACTGGGAGATCATTTCCCTGCAATGATGCAATCATGTGAGACCATGGCTAAATTGAAATGTAGAGCCAGCAGATTAAAGAGTGACAGTTATATGTATAAGAATAATAGTATTAATGGCCCGTATTGTGATATGTGTAATAATTTTGCCATAGAAAATGTGGAGCATCTTCTCATGCATTGCTCATCCCCCAATGAAAAACGAGGAAAAATGATTAGAGAAATCGAAGTTTTAGAGAAATACTACGGTACAACAATTCTTTTCCCTGCTGGTAATAATCTCCCCATATTTCTAGGGAAAATACCAGAAAATGCAGACCATGAGATGATGCTCCACTTCCATAGGATAGTGACTACGAATGTTCACCAGATGTATCTATTGGTTTTTAAAAATAGAGTCGGTATAGGATAGGAGTATCCGACTATCTTATAGAAAAGTATCCCTTTAAGAAGAGGTACCTCAGCTTTAAGTTAGACCTTTAATGGTAAACTACAGTTAACTATGGTCTTTCCATCGTACAAGCCAATGTATCTGATACATATCTGACACATAGAACATATAATATATACAGAATACTTCAATGAAAACATTCTTTTTCTTCTTTTGATTATAATTACTAGCGCTCTCTCCTGTTATATTAATTCTTTATTTTGTATTCGTACCTTTTGTATGTACTATTAATATAGAATATGCTTTTGTAATAGAGATATTACAGTCAATAAACATATATATATATATATATATATATATATATATATATATATATATATATCAATGGTATTTTTTTTACTTAGGTTCCTTAGGGACCGTTTCTGCAGTTATTCAGCATGCCTGTGTAAGTTTTAATCTTCTAAGGATATATAGAAAGCGAAAAAGGCTCCAAAGTTATGATGTGGCCTTTCTAAATTGGGTCTGGCAATGTGACATTACTCCTGAAACTGGACTCTTTATCTTGATATCTGATTTCTGAAAATTCCCTGAGTGACAACTTTTAAACGTTGTGTCTGATTGACTGGACAGACATGCTTGGATAGCCAGCTTTCTGTTTTGAAGAATATAAATTATCCGGAAATTCAGTCTAAGAACAGGTAGAGGAATAGTGAGGCATAAAACACAGTTGCAAGTGGGCATGAAATGATGAGTTCAAAAACAAAGGTCTTTCATTGCAAAGCATCTTTATTTCTTACAAAAAGTTAGCTACAAAGATAAAGTTTTGTTTATCAAAATTGAATAAGCTAACTGCTGATGATACGAAACAGTATTACCAAGTGATAGGTTTCACATAGTTTTTCAGAATACAACGATATGTCCCAACATCCAATATATAGAATACCAAATAGCTTTCTCCTTAATTCTTATACTACTAATCTTTATTATCTATAATATTCTACTTGTAAAAGCTAGAATTACTGAAAGCGCCCATTGTCGTACCGGCAGAGGGAAATAATGACAATTACAACTTTATGACATGTGGATCACCCGCTCCCCTATAACAAAGAGTGAAAACAACTGAAAATCTTTAAATCAACATCTATCTACATAAACATGATTGATATAAAGCTGAAACAACACAATGCAAACATATCCTTAACCCATTAATGCTTAAGAGCTCCTCTAGAAATTGTCGTCTGGATCAATGATACTTTTGGCAATAACTTTAGAATAAAGCATAATTCTACAAAATATTTGAAGGAGAGTTGTTGGTAATGTTCTGATTGACATTTCTCGATCAAATATTTTCCTGACTTTGTTTTTGCCTACAAATTATCATTAAAATTGTGAGGCTGCTTTGGACCGCTATGAGCATTAATGGGTTAACAATATGATATACTAGTATGCATGTAATATACATGTAAAACACACGTGATAGGTTTCTTAACACTCACCCTATGTATTCTTACAGAATAAATGCTAACACTCAAGCACTGTTTGAGAAAATAAAATATTCTTATACTGCAAATTCGGAAAAGATTGCGCTAGTTTAATTTTTGCGTTTTTTTTAGTGTTTAGCTTCGGACGCAAAATTAAAGTTCGCACTGATTAGTGCTGCCACTATACGTGTATAGCTGGCACTCCTTGTTGCGGCCAATTCGCAATGTTAAAAAATGGAGAAATCGATTTTCTGTAAATTCGCAAAATTTTCTCTACACAAACCTTTGTGAATCTATTGTAAAAGTCATTAAAATTGACAGTTCTCAGTGAGGCAAGACAAATTGTATTGTTTGTCTTAAGGGTCCTGTCTATTCTAATTTTTTTTTTTTTGGGGGGGGGGGGGGGGTTATGTTACAAAACAAATTGCCAGACTCTAAATTATTATTATCATTTATTATTATCATGATTTTACAGAAGTGAATTCAAAGGGCAAATTAGAATATAATTGCTTTGAAATTACTAAAATGTATTGAAATGATAAACACGGTTACATATTGCAGTCTTTGGGCTACAGCCTTGATTGCTGCCCAGCCTTACAAACATGAAATAACGTTTCTTGATTTCGAGAAAACCAGATTGTTTGATTTTGCAGGAGACAAAATTATTTTTCGGACAAGGAATAATAAACGTGAAGCCTAGTACCCAAACAAAAAAATGGTTTGTTGCAATTCCAACATAACTTTTTGAACACTTTAAAAGCAAATAGTATAATAAATGCTAAACAAACCCATGTTTTGTCTAGATAATTATAAAATACCGAAAAGAAGCTTTGTAATGCTACATTTCGGACTGAACCTTCATCCTTTTAACAAACGTATTCACGTATATTGCAAGTGTAGGTTTGCAACCCTTTTCAGCTCTATTATTAAAATGTTTTCTTAAGATGTCATAATTCAAAAAAAGCTCCAGAAGAAAGCTTTGATTTTATATCAAGATAGTTGCATAGGTGTCAGGCCGTTTGATCGATAACTATGTGAATAGATTAAGCAAGATTCTGAGGGTACTGGTCATATCCATAGAATGGGTCGTCCGTGGCAGGGTCGGCAAATGGGTTCCAATCAGGAGCTGCCACTGAATTTTGCTCTGAAAAAAGACATTATAATTGAATTTCAACAATTGGATTTGAAATTTCATTTCACATCATATTTTCACCAATATTTACTGAAACATGTTAATTGCTTAATTACTTAAGGTCTTACGACACTTTTAGAAAGCTCAGTTTAATTTTTCTGAAACTTTGCATGAGAAAAGAACATAGCAGAGTGATCTTTATAACAACCTAAAATAATGAGGTCATCGACTGTTCTTTTTCACAGATTTTTGAAAAATTGATGCAATTTCCGTCACATACATCTCATTATACAAAACTGGTTTCTTTCTTTGCAAAATCTATCCCTTCAGAGATAGAGACACTGCCTGAAATACTATTCTGCCATGCTGAAATTATTTTTCTGCTGTCATACAGGAATTATTGGGCAAAATCAAGGAATTTCGAGGAACAAGTTTTTAACCCCAAATTTTAACCCCAAAGTCAGAATTTCCTAGTTTAATTTTCACCAAAATTTTGTCTACACTATCTACACAATGCTCTTAATAAGAAGACATAACAAATGTAAGATTATCGTGTTAGTTTTCGAACCACAGATGGTCAAGGTTTGTGAAATAGGACTTTTGGTGGGCAAATCGTCATGAAAATGTTAGAAAAATAGTTACTCAAGTGTTACCATATATGCCGATCCTTAAGATATTGTTGCACAAGGGAACCCCATTTTATACACATGAATTATCATTCATTATTTCTGAAAACGTGTCAAAACATCAATGTCAATGAATATGAAAATCACTTTAGCCAAAACCAAAAAAAAAACTCTTAGGATACTATTCATAAAAGGGCAGGTATAATCATAATTGTTACATATTCAATAAAAATCAATTTCTTTTTAATTTTTCCACTGGTGTCAGGTTAATTGTAATTAAATATTCTAATTTATCCAATACCCGATAGGTGTCACCAGTATATAGTATCGTAAGACCTAAAGTACTCCAAAAATTGACAGATAAAATTATTGGTGAGCAAAGCTCGGGAAGGCCGCAGGCCTTTCGCGAAGCCTCGCAGTCATGCAATATAGCATGAGTGTATGACGTCATCACGAAATCCATACAGGGACCCAGAATGTCGTCGTGAGTGATGCCACGTAATGACACCACGCGATGACACAACGTGCGACCGACTTCCGTTTTTGTATGTAGTTTAAAATCAAAATCAAAGATTTTACGTGGGCGATTGGACATATTGCCTTTAAGGTTTTGAACAAAAATGTAAAGGTGAACACCTGAATTACTCCGATCATTAGCACAGGAAGATGGTCATCAATAATTCATTATTTCATAAGGGATGCTATCTCATCCTTTTCATTTTGTCTTTAATCAAATACATAGAATCTAATAAGTTGAAAAAGAAAATTGGACTTATGTTTATTACAAAGAAGTCTGTCAAACTTCCCCTTCCAAAAAGAAAAAAAAATGTTGAACAAAATTCCATTAGACAAAAACAAAACAATGTTAGATAATGTATTCACTATAAAAATATGTGAAACATCACAGAATTGACTGCCACTTCCACAATAGACTTTTGGTACAAATCGACTTTTGGTACATGACCCTCATGAATGAATTGTTGTCCTAATCAACGATTGGTGCAGCGATGCTGTACCAGCAGTCGATCGACTTTTGGTACAGGTAATAGCTGTACCAGGACTCGATCGACTTCTGGTACAGCATAGCTGTCCCAATCGTCGATTGGTACAGATCGACTTCTGGTACATGACATATATATATATATATATATATATATATATATAAATATATATATATATATATATATATATATATATATATATATATATATATATATATATATATATATATATATATATATATATATATATATATATATATATATATATATACAGGTGAACTTGGATATGACGGACTCAATGGAACCAGGAAAATTGGTCTGTCATATGCAAATCCGTCGTATACATATGACGGATACTTGATATGCATCAGACTGGGACCAAGTGTATCGTCCGTCATATGCAAAAATCCGTCGTACAGTGGTACGTCATATCCAAGTTCACCTGTATATATATATATATATATATATATATATATATATATATATATATATATATATATATATATATATATATATATATATATATATATATATATATATTATGTCACCCACCACAAATAATAAAAAAAAGCTGCCAAGAGTTTATCCATCTGTCCAATGTTCTATCCAATACATCTATTATTTTTCCAGTCTCAGTCTGGTTTTGTGGGTATATATTAGCATGTAAGTAATAAACAGGTTACATAATGGTTGTGGGTGTAATATGGTTATGTCGCCTGTGGCAGTGTGAAATCACACAGCCTCCCGCAATAAAAGCCATATCACACCCACAACCATTACGTTACCTATATATATATATATATATATTTATTGCGGGAGGCTGTGTGTGTGTACATATATGTATGTATGTATGTATGTATGTATGTATGTGTAATGGACAGAGCTTGTGTTTTTGAGATTTGGAGTTTTTGTGTTTTTTGGGTACTTTTAGGTATTTTTCTTTACATGTCACAGGTAGTTAGAGTATTCCAAGGGTCACTGAGTTAGTTAAGATTCTTGAGTATAGGTGGCATCCAGAGGTCATTTTGCCTATTTTGCCCACCAGAGTGCAGGTGATTTTCTGGGTCAAGATGGTGAGAGTTCTTATGTTAACACATTTTTAAAGGTGAAAGTTTTGGATTGCTTAAAGTATTTATTTGTTACTTGTATTTGTAAGCTTAAATGAAAGATTAGCGTGTAAAGATTCATCACAGGCAATTGTAATTGATTTATGGTTTATAGTTGTGGTTATTTTGAGCATAGTTGTACTTAGCAACTTCACCTATATTTTTTCACATGTAATTGCCATTGTCATTGTATTTTCAGTTAAATATCGTGATGTCAACTCAGATGATACTTGTGTTGTGTAACTATTTTCAGTAATTATATGTTTCATGTTATGCATTAAGTGTACTCTGAGTAATTTTTGCAATGACATTAATTGAGATTATGTGTAAGACTATGTGTATTGTATTGTACCATTGCATTGTAGTGTATTGTACTAGTCACTAGTTAGTCATTTTTGGTTGTTCCTTATTTTGGGTTGAACCGTGTTGACTTGTCACCACATCACCATGTACGTCATCTCGTCACGTGTCCGTCACTGTGTCATCTCGTCACGACATCTTGTAATCTGTCATAGTCAATAAAACAAACGTTCAAGATTCATGGCATTGTTTTCTGGTCATTTCACCTGTCACCCACCACAGTATGTATATTTATATATTTATGTATATATATATATATATATGTATATATATATATATATATATATATATATATATATATATATATATATATATATATATATATATATATATATATATATATATATATATATACCTGTGGAACCTGTCTACATTGAACACTCATGGGAAATGAAAAAGTGTTCAATGTACGTAGGTGTTTAATGTATCCAGCTTCTGAGTACAACGGTAAAAAGATCATATTGCAAAATTTACTATGTCTTTACCTTACTTTCATCATATAGTTAAAAACTTCACATAATCAGCATTTGAAAAATATCCCTTAAAAAAATATTTAATTTTGTATATCCCATTCGACCACATTTACTGTGAAAGGTTTCGAATAAGTGCAGAATATTCAATGTAGGCAGGCTAAATGTGGCCAAAGGGAACAAATCTGGTGTTCAATGTTCAAGGTAGACAGGTGTTCAATGTATCCAGGTAGCCTCCCATTGATTTTGAATGGGAGTGTGCCGGGACATGAAAAATTGTTCAATGTACACAGGTGTTCAATTTGGCAGGTTCCATATATATATATATATATATATATATATATATATATATATATATATATATATATATATATATATATATATATATATATATATATATATATATATACATATATATATATGTGTATGTATATAGTATGTGTGTGTATATGTATGTGGGTATGTGTATGTGTGTGTGCGTACTTACGCCTTAATCTACAGCAGCAGGGACAACAGTAACAGCAGCAGATCCCCAAAAGGACGATGACAACTGCGGCTGCCAATCCGATGAAGAAAAAAATACTAACACTGAAAATACAGAAAAATATTACATTCAGACAGTTAAACCAGTAAGATGGTAATCAGAGTGCCTTGACAAAAACAAATAGAAGCTCAAAACCTAGGAAATGGATCTTTATACGCCAAAAATGAGGATTATTATAGTATGAATGAATTGGGTAATGTCTATGGTGCCTATCGATCACCTAGGGGACATCACGGTACCCATCGTCACTAACCATATTAATGTACTGCCGCATGCTGAGCTTCTATCTAGCAGGGCTAACACCCCATATCTGGTAAAATCCTGTACTCTACAATGTAATTGTTTATGTATTTTCTAAGACAAAGTGAAGTTGATTAAGTTTTGGGGCCAAAACATACACAATAGGTGACTTTAAATCACATGCTTTTAGAAACGTTCTGTATTTAAGGATAAATGTAGACCTTATATCATGATATTAACAAAGGAATAAGATGGCAGATGCATCTTTGAGAGTAACCCTACCTTCTAGATTAAAAAGGATAAGTGTAAGAGGTCAATGCCACTGTTATTAGGACACCTTGATTACAATTATACTCCACCAATTGACTATGATATTATTGTTAGAAGGTGAGTTCATAGAGGGAGTCATGTTTGTACATTGAGAGCTTAATAAGTAATGTTAATTAGATGCGAGTGAGATCACCCCCAATGCTTCCAATGCAACAACTTGACAGATAGGGCTAGTGCTGAGTGAACCACTGAAAACTTGAGCACAAGCGCTAATTGTCAAGCTTTAGGATAAAGCAAAGGTACTAGAATAGAATCTGGGAGAAGATTCTACCCAATTCCTAACCCAGACAAATATCTAGAAAATTGGATTTAATAGCTAGATTACTCCATAATATAGGAATTGGATGAACTTTGAAGACTTTTAAATGTTCTGCTCATAAGGAAGTCTGTGAGGACCACTATGCTCCCACTTGGTTTCGAAAGGATTTAGAAACTTGTATAGGAGTTGTATTGATTAGTGAAAAAAAAATTACGTGTTGTTGAGAATAGCGGGGGCTCTTTCTCCAATGCCTTTTAATCGCATGGATGCAATATAGAAGGGGGCAAGTACTGAAGGATTCAGGCAGGTAACATCATGGTCCATGTGTTGCGTTACACGGTCAACCTTTTCAACCTTATATTTTCCCCCCAGAATATCCCACTCATGCCAACAGATACATTCCCTCTCAGACATAAACATGCAGACTTCACATTCGCACCACATTCTACTCATTCAGAATTTCCTTCTCGGCCATACTCAGTCCTCTGAGTCTAACACGTGTTAATCTTATGAATACACAAGTTTAAATGCATACATTTGAATACCAAGGAGATTTTCCATAATTGCCTATACTTCCATTAAGAATGACGCACAGAGATAGAAGTTGTCCCTACGTTTGTCTCTGTTTAAATGTATAAAATCCTCTACGTGTTTCAAATGAGTGATCAACATATAGCTATTATGAATTACACTTAATATACCATCATCACAATATAATTGGTAGCTAGTTTCATTATTCGATACGCTACTTTCATAATACCAGAACACATATTCTTCCTTAACTGCCCAATTCAAGCTGAATATTCATAATCGTTATATGTCAACCATGTACAATCAAATTAACATACAGACACCCCACAAAGAGAAACACTGAAATGAAAATATGCCCATTTTCTCTGAGTACAGGCTGAGCTTTCCGTTTCTTTACAATAGGCATATAACGAAGTGTAATTCATATAATTGTAGTTTCCTAACATTACATATGTCTGGCTGCGAAATGAAATTATTTTGCCTGGAGGATGTGTATTGCAATTAAATTCCTGGGTTAAGTTCGGAAAACTAAGGAAACGCAATTCCTTTGAGATTAATGTGTATTACAATCAATTCCTAAGAGATGGTGACAGTATCCATACAAAGCTTACTAACTGCAAACTTCCTTTTTCTTCAATCATGAAATAACAGTGTAAGAATCCTAAATGCCAGTCTGTTTTGTAAACTGGTAATATTTCTTGAGCTCTATTAAACTCATCCAAAGCCCCTGCAATTGGCTACAGGTCTCTTTCTCTCATTGATTTTGCCACACAGAATCTGGTATACCTCTAAACCATATAACTTGCATTATATAGGTAGACACGGTGCCTTTGTTTGCCGAGTCTGATACACCACTTTCCAACTCATTTACTTTTGAAAGCATGTATTGGTGTGTTAAGTTCTGAATAGCCTTCAGTCTGCATGCAGTTGTATATACATGACATTACAGCCTTTTTCTGGCAAGCTATGCTAAGCTGCAAGATGGATGCCTCAATGAAGTTGCTAAGCCAGTGAACTTTGGATATCTGTCCATCTGCGGAGTACAATTGTAATCAAATTGTCCTAAGAATTGTGACATTGAGCTCTAGTACATATCAGACAAAGAGTATTTCAGGCAAAAAATCCAAATACAGTTAATTTTTGGAATTATTATGTATAGTTGCCATGCATATTAATGTCCAGCATGAAACACAATGGATTGTCTCTCAAGGTCATTTTCAAAGAACAAATAATATACAGGTATATGACTGTTTAGCAAGTATACATTGGGGATACAGGTTAAGAAATGCATTAACTAGGCATTTTCATGGTATCCAAGGGCATATTATTCATTAACAGATTTCAACAGATTTCAAGATGATTTCAATAATCACGATGGTTAAGACACCTTTTCCTATAACCCAGTTCTCCTATTGGCAGTTATCACCACATTTTTAAAGAGCTTTAAGTCTAGGTTGGATATTACATTTTCCAACTCCCTTACATGCTTTTTTTGCAGCCACAATGCCCAAGTGCATTATCGGTATGTACAGCCTGTTATAAAGTAGTCGACACAGGCTTCCAAACACCATATTCATCTTTCTCCCATCTTCAACCTGAAGGACAAGGGACTTATGTATTGGCGAGTAAGCACTGTCCACATATGTAAGCAACCTGGTAAGGAGCACTTAGGGTGTGCTACATAACAACTGCCTTGGTTAGTGGGACTTTTTTAAATGAGTGTGACCTTTGAAAAAAACAGTTGCTGCCTCGCTTTATTGACTCTTGATAGCTCACTTGTTCTGGCATGAAGGTGAACTACCTTTTTGTCAATCATCTCCATGCTGTCATCCGAAATGTAATCAGGGTTTGCCGTCAGTTTCAGAAAATATTCTGTGACCTCGGGATCACATTCCATGTACCCCGTGCCTCCTTTTCCTCTCTTCCAATAAACTAGTATAAAAGACCTTGTCACATCCTGTGAACACATGAAAATATCTTTAATACCCCTCCTTTTTGAGGTCCAAGTGTTGCTGCTATCTCATGCATTATGATATATCCCAAATTCTTTCCAGCTCCAAATACACCTAGGGACATAGCCAGGACCTTTCCAGCTTGTCTTTTGGACAGGCAGTTTCCTAAGAACCAAATTCTAAATTAGACAGACAAAAATGTGAATGAAGAATTTTCAATTTAGCCTTTGAGAGTAATAACCAATATAACCATTTTGCAGGACAAGGAGCATTTGACCTGCTTTTTTGCAAGGTGACCCTGGGCCATGAATTACAATTACAACTAAATATTAGAACTAAAGCATCCACTTGAACACATTTTTAGCAAGTTTTGAGTTTCTATCGCGATAAAAAAATTCTAGAAGGAAATCCCCCAAAAGATGCTTTTTTTAGTGATTTTTTGTATAAAATGCCCCCAAATTCCCTTACGCAGCAAAATCATCCACGTCATCTACCCGTACACTAAAGCCCACCCTATGGAGAGATGAATAAGAATGGATGACTACTTGTAACGAAAAACGCTATCAAAAATATTTCTAGAGCCCTTTAAGGGATTTGGCCACCTGCCTTTACATGTCCTTAGGACCTAAAATGCATTGGGAAAAGTATGCGCTCCTGGTTTTCAACGTTAACATGGCTGACTATCAATATGAATGACAGAAAGCTGCAGAGGGGAGTTACTACATTCCCACAACAGCAAGCCATTGCCCACCAATGGTTTGCTCTCTGCCATATCCCAAGGCAGAGCATTTATTTCATCAAACTGCCTCAAATATCCTATGTTTGGCGTAGGAAACAACGTAACTGACAGGCACTTAACATTTTCGAACAGTACTGCAATGCAATAGTAAAAAAATAAAAGCTTTATTGGAGATTTTATCAAAGTGCATTTTTAACTATTATAGATTAAAATGCCCAAAAAAGGATGCCCTAGAGAATACAAAAATTAACATTTTGGTTAATGGATTTGATTAGATACGCCAAGAACATTAAGTCTGTAGCACCTTGTCATTCCTTAAATGTATAAGTGACAGCCGAAATCATTAAAATCGCACATCTTGTGACATTTTTGCCTAAAATGCACCAAAATCTGGGATCTCATGCTGTAAGGGGATTCCCCCTTCAGGTACGCCATATGCACATGCGTGCATATCAAACATCAGCCATTTTAAAAGGCTTTCTGAAAATCTCACCGCCTCAACTTTTAAATTGTGCCAAACAGGCACTAAACAACGGATTTTAAAGAAATAAAGAACATAATATACTAATAAAGGTAGGGTACGGACGTAATTGGTTTGGGGGGTGTTAATACCTACACAAATGGGCGCCCGTTTTTTTTGCTGCGCTAGTGCCAAATTATACATGTTTAGAACCCCTGACTTTGGTTTGAAGACAATAGATAAAATGAATAAAATGAAGCTGGACTGTATACCAGAGTTACAGTTGCTCCGACAAGGCCTGACATACACTGAGAAATACTTATCAAATAGAGCATTCTGAAAAAAATGTTTTGAAGGTTATTGTTAAATCTTTTCAGAGCAGCTCCTTCTAGTCAAATATTTCTGAAAGTATTTATTTGTTATTCGGATAGTATTTCCATAATTGCCATACAGTGCGTATACTGCAGATGATTAATTAATTGCAAATGATTAATTAACAAGGAGAAAACTTTGAATATTAAGGAAATCCTTCAGGTATGACATACATACTTTGTTCCCCTTTTAAAAAATGTATGAGTATTTGAACAAATGCATACCACTTATGTCCAACGAGGATATTGGTTCCAGCGCATCCACCATTGCACAAGTCTTCACTGCAGCTGCAACCATTAACACCCTTAATCGTGAAGCGATATTTCAGGGAAGCGAGCAGCGTTATTGTGCCGTTCATCATGTTTCTAATGTATTTGTTGTTGCCATCGATACAGCCATTAGAGCCTGTATCGGGAGAACAACTACGACTGTCTATCTTCATTTTGATACTCTCATTTCCTACTGAAAATACAAAACATATAGTGATGCATTGTAACTGGTGATGGGACTCGCTTTGGTTGTAATAAAGCCAAATATATTCTGTTTGCTTTTGCTGATCGACCATGCCAGAACCCCACAAACTGCAATTTTTACAAGCCATGCAAATGATTACACTTTATGAATAAAAAAATACTTTTTACCTGCTTGAACGAAAACATTGTGACTGTTTAGCCATTGATATACTTATCGAATAGATGTGGGCACAAAACAAACTTAAATACCTATCTTTGTCTCTGCGAGCAATAAACACCGCTTCAGGTTTTAACCCAGTTGAACACATCATGACAACTGTGAACTTAATTAACTGAGCAAATAGTTTATTTGTCAGCAACAATTTGAGAGACGAATTGCGAAATAGGATTTCGAGAACTTCGGTAAAATATTGTCTCAAAATATTGCTTTGTAATCAAGATATTTCATGTAACAGGCCTGTCGCCAGAAAGTAGATTTGATTTATGATATAAAATTAGGAATTGCACTTACTCATACGGGCTATTTCTACTGTCGCAGTGTAGTAAACACATTGTGTTCCAGAGCCACAGCTAACCTTGGCAACTGAATCACGGTCAAAATGATGCGCACCGCAGCCTGGGTTTTTTTTTCGAGAAAATAAACGACTGCTCATTTCCAGGTTCAAACATTGGTAGCAACGCAGGGTTTCAGCTGAAAATATACGAACAGTGCTTGAACGTTGTTAGCATCCCAATACATGATAATACTGGGCCACTAACAATTAACGTTGTGATAAGCATTATTGCGATCGCAATACAGTCCAGTAAAACAAACAAATTGACCAATCAGCAACGAGATTCAGAGTGATGAGGAAAGATTATTTCAGGAAGTTGTTCCTCGGGGAGGATGCCCAAACCCTGAGATTTAAAGAGCGGTGCTGGACGTCTTCCACTGGTGAGGGGTGGTGTTGTGGTTGGCCATAAACATTGGGAAAATCAAAGTCATCAAGATTGGGGCATGTAGAAACTGGAGATTGACATAGGAAGGGCAGTTTGGTCTAGAGTAGAGCAATGCATACGAAGCATCGTATATTACCTTTGACACAACTTACCTTGAAAATATCACTAATCTAAACTCAGATGACATGTTGCAGGATATGTTCAAGATAATTAAAACGTTAAGTGCTAGCACTAACAATGAAAGGAAAATTTAAAATCATCAAAAGTCTTGTTTTGTCCAAGATAACTCACCTCCCCCTTGCTTTGCCTTGCCCTAAAACAATAGTATCCAGAAAACAGAAGAATTTGTCTATATTTTCACGCAAGGAAAACGTCTAGATTCAATAACAAAAATATATGTTGAAATTGATGAGGGTGGTCTCAAACTCCGTCTTTTAAAATTTTGAAAACGATCTGGACTAATGGATTCATGGCAAGTGATGCAAAGTGGACTAACGTACCCAAAGATTGTGGATTTCACAAGGTATACACCTTTTATTCAGTTTATGTTGCTAATCCATTTTGGGAAGATGTACCTGCTGCAACAGAATCTCTAATCTCTACTATTACAGCTGATTGCAACTAAGAATGTACGCTATCAAACTGGTCTCCACTTCTGTTGCTGGGCCATTGTGTTTGAACTCAGGAATCAGAGAACAACCAATAAGAGCTATCAATAGTCCTTACAAAACCTGTTTTCCTTTTATAGATAACAGATTTAAGGTAACCTATATTTTCCTTAACACATGTTGAGGTCCCAGTGGGAAATTTGGATTAGGACCTCACATATTAACATAACACCTATGACCTGTAATAAGGCAGTCATAATGATACTTCTTATGATCAATTTTATAATTCCAATCTAATAACCCTGAGTTGAGCCTGTGTTCTGGTTCTGCTCCAGTGTGAACAATGACC
The DNA here is from genome assembly GCA_963942565.1 of Maea johnstoni. Lineage (NCBI taxonomy): Eukaryota > Metazoa > Annelida > Polychaeta > Spionida > Magelonidae > Maea > Maea johnstoni. Next base: position 40,147,622 of record OZ012695.1, on the reverse strand, counting down.
TAAAATTATACTAGGCGACCTCAAAATAGTTACATTGGTTATTCCTGTTAACTAAACCTCGAAAAACTGTCATAACATCAAAATAACCCTTTTAAAACCCTTAGGAGATATTCCTTAATTTTAGAAATCATCATTGAAGTGAAGGCATGTAATATTTCTCATATATAGCTCATATATTCTCATATTGATGCTCAAAAGTGAAATAATTTCACATATTACTTAAGACAAAGGCATGTTTTTCGGACTCTTCTTTGGCTTGATTATATAAGTTAAGCAGTCACCTCAGCATTTTGGATTTACAGCCAGGGATATATTGCTTTGGATTATACCTTCATGGATATTGATATAGGGTTGTATTTTCCTCAATGTAAATTTGGAAATATTGTGAAACGAATTACAAACAACCTGTGATCGAGAAAACCAAACAAGAAAATGCAATGCACTATGTTGACAATGCTCTCATTGTACTACTATTATTCATATATAGAACTGACAATGCTTTCTCTTTCATATTTGGAATTGAAAAGCCCATGCGTTCCTTTTAAGAACAACATATTTACTAAAAATCAATACATCTAGTATAATATCAGTTGTCTGGACATTTCATCACCACACCTTTTAATGAGTTGCAGGTGTGAATAGAAAAATACAAAATATCTGAAAATATCTAAAAGTTATTTCCTTCATTTCTATTTTTCTATTCCAATAAGTGTGTATGCCCAGGTACTAGTATTCAACATATTTGACCTAAGATTAACTAAAAAGTTATGTCTTTTCCATGAAATATGGTCAGAAATCCAACTAAGTATATTCTTAGACCTCTTCTATTTGAATTGAGGGCGATGAATCTGAATCTGACGTTTCACCAAGCGGATCTTTAAAGTCAACACATTCTTTTTACATCGTCGATTTATTAGGTACAACATGTACAACAAGTGTTACCTGATTATTTAATAACTTATCAGTCAAAATTGATGACTTGTAGGAAAAGGGTTGTCTTTGGTTGGTAGTCATTCTATGCTATATTGCTATATATGGGTCGGATAAAAAGAACGTGTGGCAACCCCAGACTGATAGATTACAGGACAGACTCGTTTTCAGTTTCGCGCCATGGAAAGTCATGAAAACCGTCTAGCGGCCAGGGTATAAAAGAATTCAGAGTGCTGGCTTATATGAGACTGTCGAGAAAGTGGTTGGTGCCATTGTTGAATAAGTATACTGGTCTAAAATAGTTCTCAATGGAAATGAGATGGCATAGATAACTGTTTTGTGTAGACCCAGTTTGTGTCGTCTACCAAGGCCAACAAGCATCAATCAAAAACAGAGGAAAAAATGTTCTTTTTCTTAATTTGTGTGATTCTTATGTGTAATTTATCCCCAATCAGCACATCCAAGGGCATCAGTGTGGTTTTTAAAAACTTCCTTGCTCTCAATTAATCAGGACATGATAGAGATATGGCTACTAACAGGCGATCATATAAGCAGCCTATATAGAAAGGCTGTTAAAGGCCGCAAATAGAAATATAACTGTATGAAGTAAGTTAAATGGAGAGAGCAACATGATCTGTTTCCCTGCAGATCATTAAAAGTATAAGATCAAAGTCACCGTCTGATTGATCATCAGGCCAGACACCCTTTGTAAGACGAGCATCTATAGGTGTGTAGTTCTTGTTATAATAATGTATTAATATATGTATAATAATAATAATAATAATAATATTGTCATTTGATATTGCGCCCTTTCCATATAAACATGCTCAAAGGTGCATTACATTCCATTGTCAAAGGATAGATGTTGATATCCACATAGTTAATTGATATATACATCTTTGAACAGATGTGTTTTCAGTTGTCGTTTAAAGATTGCCACACTCCCAGCTGCCCGAATATTATCTGGGAGCTGATTCCATAGTTTTGGGGCACAGGCACTAAACGATCTGTCACCGTAGGTTTTCATGTTGTTTCTTGGCTCGCAGAGTAAGTTCTTGGATGTTGATCTCAGTGTCCGGGGTGGGACATACTCTTTCAGCAATTCCCTCAGGTAAGAAGGTGCAGTTCCGTGCAAACACTTGTACGCCAGTAGCAGAATCTTGAATTCAATTCTCTTCCTGACTGGTAGCCAGTGCAGCTCCTTTAGTACTGGAGTGATGTGGTCATAGTGATCACCCTGGCAGCGTTGTTCTGTACTCTCTGGAGCTTACGTATTAGCTCTTCGGGTATTCCACAGAGAAGTCCATTGCAGTAGTCAAATCTTGAGGTTACCAGGGATATGACAGCACTCTTACTTGATTCTGCAGTCAAGTATTTTCTGATCCTTCCGATGTTTCGCAGGTAATAGTTTGCAGATTTGACTGCCTTTGACACATGTGCTGCCATATTCATGCTCGGATCAAAAACAGAGCCCAGATTGCCGATAGGTATATTGAGAATCTTGACAATCTCACCATTTACTGAGATGCTAGGCACAGATATTTTGGCTCGCTGCTTAGGGGTACCTAGCACAAGGACTTCCGTTTTGTCTGCATTCAGTTTTAGCTTGTTCTGTGACATCCATGTATATATGTCAGTGAGGCAGCCCTCCAGCCTAGCAACTCCTATATCCACAGCTTGTTGAGTGATGGGTTTTATTGCCAGATAGAGCTGTGTGTCGTCTGCATATATGTGAAGCTCTAAACCATGCTTTCTGATAAGTTTTCCAAGGGGTAGGAGGTATATCAGGAACAATAATGGTCCTAACACTGATCCCTGTGGTATGGACCACAGAATGTCCTGTAACTCAGAGAACGACTTGTCAATCTTGATGCGGAGTGTGCGACCTGACAGGTAAGACTTAAACCAAGCAAGTGCTTGACCCGTAATACCTAGTGTATTTTCCATTCTGCTGAATAGAATATCATGGTCGATGGTGTCGAATGCCGCACTCAGATCTAACATGACCAGTATAACTACTCCATGCTGGTCAATGCTGGTTAGAATGTCATTCTGTACTTTTACTAGGGCAGTCTCAGTGCTGTGACCAGGCTTGTAGGCCGATTGTAAATGTTCGTGCAAGTTGTTCTCAGTCATGTAGTCAGTGAGTCGCCCCGCCACCACCCTTTCCAACAGTTTTGAGATGTAAGAAAGGTTACTGACAGGACGGTAGTTCTTTAGAATATCTGGATCTAGGGTAGATTTCTTAAGTAACGGTGTTACTATAGCCGACTTCATGGATTTCGGTACCTGGCTAGATCTGAGAGAAGAATTTATGATGTTAGTCATTACTGGAAGTAATTCACTTCTACTTTCTTTGATGAGCCAAGTTGGGATTGGATCAAGCATGCAGCATTTTGCAGGAGACTTGCAAATTATCTTCCATACTTCCTCCTCTGTAGTATTCCGCAGAACATTCAGTAATGATGTACCATTGTAAATAACTATAGTATCTATTATAAGGGCCCTGTATAATACAGAACCAGTATACTCTGTTGCGTGCCCGCTGTATGTCCGCAAAATTATGTGTAAAATCTCTATTAATTATTATGTTATAATCGTGTATTCAGTTTCTTTCGTTTTCAACAGAAATATTTGTATACCAGTATGATTTTGTAAACACCATGGTGAACAGTCAATTAAACATACAATACAATACAATCAAAAACAGAGAAAAGTGGCCATTTTTGTAATTTGTGTGATATTCAAGTGTGATTTACCCACAATCAACACACCTAAGGGCTGCAGTATGGTTATCAAAACCGTTTTTGCTCTGTTCTTGATCAATTCATGCCAATTCATCTATGCAGAATTATTATCGAGCTGCGCAAGCATTTAAAGCTCTGCTTAGTAGTCATATTATGCTATATATGGGTCAGACACAGGTGTTTGCCAGTCTGAAAAAATAAAGGAAAAATGTTTTAAAGGCGTGTTTTGTCTGTTTTCTTATCACACCCCCTACAATCCCTTATGTAATAACACAAGGTGTCAAGACTTGAGATCGACCACAGAGCACCTTCCGTGTTCTCACGGTCAAATCTCCCAAGATTTCACACGTGATAGGCAGTGAATGACATGGGACAGATAAGAACATTTATTTTTTCACTGTGGCAAACACCTGTGGGTCAGGTGAAAAAAACTTGTGGCAACCCCAGTCCCTAAAGAAATATAGGACATCTAGAGACTCGTTTTGAGTTTCGCGCCCTGGAAAGTCTTGAAAACCGCCTAGAGGGCAGGGCATAAAAGATTTCATAGTACTGGCTTGTATGAGACTGTCGGGAAACGTTTGGTGCCATTGTTGGGTTTGTAAATAAGTATACTGGTCTAAAATAGTTCTCGGTGGAAATAAGATGGCATAGATACCAGTATTGTAGAACAAGAATGCCACTCTCCACACGGCTGTCAAAGGTCACCGATATGTGCCAATTCTCACGTGCGTAAACAGTCACATTTCACTGTTTACGCACGTTTTACTGATGTTTCTGTGATGGCTTGAACTGGTCAGTGGCACACGCAACTTCTGAGACAAATGCACATTTAATCTTAGATAAATAAAAGAATAGATTTAACATATGGTTTGATATTTACCTCACCTATTCCCGCAACGAAAAGATTCCAGACCGCCATTCGTCAGGAAGACTTTTTTCCATTTTGTATATAAAGTACAGTACTTCGTAACTCACCTGCAGGAAACCCCGCTAGCAAGAGGACGCAGACAACTTTAAGCGAATTCATGTTTGCGGTGAGATGTGTATTGATGCCCTGTTCACCTGTCGTTAGCGACCTGTGTGCAGACCCTGCCTCTCTTTCTATAAAACCTATTTCCCAGAAGTATTGGTTTCACTTCCTGGGTAGTTTCCCGGGTGAGTCACTATGAATATCAGGTAATGCTTTCCCACTATCTCAAGGCTCAATATTAAGGGCTTCCCCAGACAGGTAAAAAATTACTTCTATGTTCAGCATATTATGAAATTGTTGGCTCTTGGCTAGAAAATAAATTTATATCTCAGGAAGGGTGGATGATTTTTGAAAGTTGGCAAATCAGTAGCTAATATGAAGATTTCTGACCAAGTTATGTAATCCATACCTGTCAACATTCAACCATCCAAAATCAGGAGATATCACGCGGTTCACTATTGGGGGTTCTTTCGCAACGTTTTGTTCAGTTCCAATCCTGGCCACCAGGGGTCAGGTTAGTGTTTAAGTTTAGGAGTGGGCTATTATATTTTACAGGTGTTGGCAGATTGGTAACCATACAAATATGATTATGAAATAACTTTAATTTTATGTAGCAGATCACACTTGCAGCACGACGACCTATTCCCAGTTATGAAAAACACAAAGAGATAGCTTTTGAACTGTAAATATCATAATAGTCCATGACCCAGAGGGTTGGTCAGTATCATATTGGGGGGGGGGGGGGGGGGGGCAAAGTCTGATTAATGTTCTTGAATTCCGCATATTCTCAGCTTCATGGTATTTTAGTAACAAATATTTTCCAAATCAGACCTTTTCTTTCTTTTCCCAGGTGAACTTAGCTTTACATATTTACACTATCACTAAATTGCTTTTACTCACTACCCATTTTCCTCATATTTCATAACTGTTACACCTCTATTCATTCCCCTTGAGACATGGATCCGTGCGCCGGTCCATTCCTCTACCATACCTGCTACTTTCCATTCCTTTCATTTCCATTTCAGAGAAAGTCCGATACAAGGTACTGAACTGAACAAAACGTTGCGAAAGAACCCCCAATAGTGAACCGCGTGATATCTCCTGATTTTGGATGGTTGAATGTTGACAGGTATGGATTATATAACTTGGTCGTTGCCGAGTTGAGAGGAACCATCTCGGAGGCTACGAGGCTGCTTGTGTGCTTAAGAGTAGCTATTTCCGTGCCCTGTGACTGCGTGTAGCCACGTCTGCAAAACTAAGAATATATCCCGACCGGGAGAAATCTCCCGATCGGGCTATCTAACCGGTCCTGGTCACTGATATATGTCAAATAACGTGCGTAACCTGGTAACTAGTGAAATGCGAAGGGAAATTGTATTTTAAATATGATGTAATGATACCCTGTTGACAGAAATGCTGACATAGAAAAGAGTACTAATCCTTGGAATATTTATATGGCAACCACATTATTGCAGTAATTACCAGAAATAGAAACAGAATAGAAGGTTAGATCTGTGTAAATGGAGTTGAATCTGACGTGCGTTTCACCAAGCTGATATTGAAAGTCAACACATTCGTTTTACATACCCGATTTATCATGTACAGTAGAACCTGCCAAATTGAACACCTGTGTACATTGAACAAGTTTTCATGTCCCGGCACACTCCCATTGAAAATCAATGGGAGGCTACCTGGGTACATTGAACACCTGTCTACCAAAATTGTTCCGGTACTCAACATTTTACCTGTCTACATTGAACATCCTGCATTGATTTGAAACTTTTCACAGTTGATCAAAATAAATTAGATAACAAATGAACATAGGTATGGTTAATGGGTCAATGGTAACAGTTTTTATTTTTCTTACAAAAGGAACAAATACTAGTAAATGGATATCATTTACTAGTCAGCCTGCGTGTTTCATCCCTAACACCTGGTTTATTTCAATTGCTTGCTTGCAAGTCAAGCCCAAACAAAATCCATACATTAGGTTTTAATCCTTATGCTGCTGGTGGCTAATTTTGCCAGTACAAAATGACGCAAATATTAAATCCTGAAACCCTGGCATATGGGTACTCATCTGAGAGCACTCTGTGAGAGCTATCTAATGATTACCAATATGACAGGGTTTCGATGTTTTACAAAAATCTTTGCATTCTTGTGCTTTGGACGAAAGTAGCCATGGCAATTAGTCACTGAATCGCTGGCAACTCTTTTGCTATCAAATAGCAAGTGACATAATGGTCAAGTTATGAATGGTACTTTTTCACTTAGATTCCTTATTGACTAGTCATTCAGGATTGGATGGCCAGCTTTCTGTTTTGAAAAAAATATTAATCATCCGGAGTCATGTGACAATATATTTCATGAAAAATGGTGTGAAATTCAGTCTTAGAACAGGTAGAGGAATACTGAGTCAGAAAAACACATTTGCAAGTGGGTATGAAATGATGAGTTAAAAAACGAAGGACTTTCTTGGCAAAGCCATTTTATTTCTTATAAAAACTCAATTATGTTACAAAGATAAAGCTTTTGTTATCAAAATTGGATAAGCTAGGTGCTGATGATAAAAAAGAGTATTTCCAAGTGATATGTTTCTCATAGCTTTCCAAAAGACAAGAATATGTCCCAACATTCAATATATAGAAACCCAAATAGCTTTCTCTTATACTTCTAATCTTCATTATCTAAATAATTCTACTTGTAAGAGCTAGAATTGGTGAAAGCGTCCATTGTCGCAGTGACAGATGGAAATAAAGACAAATACAACCATATGCCATGGGAATCACCCGCTCCCCTATTACAAAATATGATTAAAAGAAAAATATACTGAAAATCTTTAAGTTAACATCTATCTACATAAACATGATTAGTATTAGGGACCAGCCACAAGGGGTCAACTCAGAGGAGTGGCCAACTTAGAGGGGTATCATTTGCTTTAATATTAATAGGGAAAAGGTGGTTTAGGACTGGCAAAATGTGGTCACTTGAAAGGGGTAGTCTCTTCGAGGGGTCCCTTGTAGTTACAGACAAACTAGAAGTCTTTGCCTTTGAATTTTAGATTTGTGTGATTTGCTGGCTTAAAGAGTACAAAAGAGTTGGAACCTCTTTTCTTCAGGGACATGCTAGTGGAATCTATATTGATATTTCCATCCTAGGATATATGCTTTGAGTAGATATAATGACATAGATAAAATTATTTAAACGTTAAAATAGGTGCATATGGTAACAATATCATTCCTTTGTTTATAGAAAAGTCAAACTATCTTAATTCACTCTACTTGGATCCCACACATGGTGTGACACACATGGGAAATCACAATTTTGAGGAAACTATTTGAACATGTTTCTGCTGTGCAAAAGTATTGCTCATTTAAAAAAAGATAGTATGATATGATGAGCTTTGTTCAATCTTTACAAGTTCATTTAAACACTTTAGAGTCAAATAGTAAAATAAATTCTTTTCATACATGTTTCAACTGGATAATTCTGAAATACTGAAAATACTGAAATGAGGCCTTTTGGTGCTCCTTTCGGATTAAAACCTCATCCTTTAAACTTAAGTATGTACGTATTTAGTTTGATAAATGTAAGTTTGTTACTCTTTTCAGCTCTTTTCCCATATTGTATTTTTAGTATTTTTTGTCCTTATTTCGAAAATAGCTTCAGAAAAAAACTTGTATTCAAAAAAATCACATAGCTGTTGTTCTCTTTCACAATATTTGCATTGGTGTTAGACCATTTGTTTGCTCCATATGCAAAATGATTAAGCAAGATTCTGAGGGTACTGGTCGTAGCCATAGCGCGGGTCATCCGTGGAAAGGTTGGAAAGTGGGTTGCCCTCAGTACCCGCCATTGGTGAAGCCGGGTTTGTCAGGATCACTGTTGTTGTTTGAGCTGAAAAAAAAATGATGATCGAATTTCAACAGTTGGATTTAAAATTTCATTTTACATCATGTTTTCTGCATTACTTAACCCTTCCAATACTAAGGCTACATTTGTCCAGAGCACAACGATGCAAAGATTTTTGAAAATGCTGTCTTGTTGAAATGATTACCCATATGCCACGGTTTCAGTTATTTCTCAGGTTTTTTTCATCATCTTGTATTGGTCACCAACAATGTGAGGGTTAAGGGAATACCAAGCCTCACCAGAAATAAATTGACAGATGATTACAGAGTTTCACATGAAAACTACCACAAAGCCAGACTCAATGGCAGGAAAAAATGAAAAACTAAAGACTTATTTGCAAGTAAGGATTAACACAACTTCTGACATATTGAGTCAGACAAAAATGATATTGAAGCGTAACTCTCCCTTCATAATTAGCAAAGATATGTGCTGGAGATCAATGTCACCTTTCTTGGCACACCTTATTTACGATTCTCTTAATAGTTATATATATATATATATATATATATATATATATATATATATATATATATATATATATATATATATATATATATGAGTGTGTGTGGGAATGTATGTGTGCATACTACTTACGCTTGGATCTACAGCAGCAGTTAGCACAGCAGGCACAACAGCAACAGCAACAGATACCCAAGAGGATGATGACAACAGCAGCTGCGACTCCGATGAAGACAAAGATGCTAACACTGAAAATACAGGAAAGTATTTCACTCTGACAATTACAACCATTAAGATGGCCATCAGTGTGCCTGAGTCACAAACAAATAGAAACCCAGAAGTACATAACCAGACAATAAAAATGGAACATTTTTGTGCCAAGAATGAGTGTTATTATGGTATGAATGCAATGTAATTGGTCTATCACCTACCAGGGAGCGTCAAAGTACCAATAGTTACTAACCACATTACAATGACACTGCCATATACTAAGCGTCTATCTAGGCGGTCGACTAAAGCCAAAATATGGCAAAATCGTGCACCTTTGGTTAAAAGCATAAAATTTGGCATAAGTATAGTTTGATATTAAACCATTCATTTCAGACATGGAATTAAAGTCAGCTCAGCCAAAAAAACAGCATATTTTTTTGTTTGGTCAAAATTGACTAAAACCGGTGAAGTTTATGATATACAGTACAAACATATGATACTTTTCAATATTAGGGGGTAAAACATGCCAATAGTATACATCAAATCAATTTCTAGTGAACTATGTTTGAAACGATTAATATGTGATCTATAGAAAAATCGTGATCTGGTGCATTTTTTCTTGAAAATACAAAAAGGGGTCGATTTGGAGTCTGTAATATTCTTTATATAAACTGGTACAATTTAATGAAAGAATCACAGGTACGATACAAGTATACAATGGTATGTGTTGTCTTAGACAGTAAGGTAAAGGTGAGTATGTTTTATAGGTGTTTCTGGCTAAAGCATACAACATAGGTGACTTCATGGCATATGCTTTAAAAGTGTTCTATATTTATGGATGAAGGTAACTCTTATATCATGATATTGACCCTTTCCATTCTGTAAAGCATGCATCCAAAGCACAAGCACATTGATTTTTATTAAACTTCTAAACCCTGTCATGGTGGTATTCATTGGATAGCTCTCGCCCAGTACCTTCAGCTACGTACCCATGCACCATTTTGTATTGGCCAAATTAACCACAAACGGCATAAGGGTTTACTGGGTGCCATATCTCAAGGGAAAAGATGCAAGATGCATCTTAAAAGTATTTCAGGCAAAAAGTCTAAATACCGGTGTTTTTCTGTATCATTCTATACAGTTGCTATGTATATTAATGTCCATGAAGCCTAAGGGATTATGCCTTCCATGTCCATTTTCAAAGAAAAATAATACTGTACACTGCCTTAATATCCCGTGCTTAGATAGTACGGATCTATTAAAAAATCGAAAAAGTCCGGTGTTTTAATAGTCCGGATTCGATCCCCGCATGCAGCGACATCTATCAATCATGACACAAACTAATTTTTGTCAAGTGAACCGTGAACTTGTCTGCATTTGATCATTAAATTACATAGATTACAGCTAAATTGCAGTCAAAATGTTCAAGCTGCCTGCCACCCAAGATGATGCCTGCACAAGCAGGAAATAAGAACAGCTCACGTAAGACAAAGGAATGAATGTTACAAACATTCATGTGTATGGTGGCTTCATGTTCACGAAGCACTCAAACAAAGGAATGGGAAAAGGATGGTTTAAAATGGCCAAAAAAGAGCTGACATATTTCATTTCATTATATTAGCAAAGTTAAAGGGTTAAAAAGGCATTAGAGAGATGATTTGATAATTAGAGAGTTAATTCTGCATATGTGACGCCTGTGAAGGTGATTTATAGTGGAAACTAATGTGACTGACAGGGAAACTAACGGACAAAGGGACGAGCGTAACTCCCCTTATATTATGTTTTTTTTTACATTACATTTTTGTCCGTTTTTAAACATTCCGGATTCTTCCAAACGGAAAAATCCGGAATGTTTGTACACACGGACTATTAAGGCAGTGTACAGTATTTCATGACATATTAACATGTATATGACTGTTTAGCAAGTATACCTTGGGGATACAGGTTAAAATATGCATTAGAGGGCAAATTCACTATCAGAATGATTTAGGTTCAAAATGAGCTTATACATGCCACCTTTCAAATAAGACCTCCACCAATCCTGTCCTCTTCTGGACTACTCAATCATGGCTTACAGAAGTGAGTAAACAACAGGCCTGAGACATCCATATAGGGGCATCCATCTTTTCAAGACTCATGCAGGTTTGTGGCATCGCCTGAGTACCTGTTGTTTGACCAATGACCAAGAGGAAACAGTAACAGACATGAACCTGGCTTTCCCTTTCTTGCTAATCCTGGCTCATCCCGGATCACATTTTTTGTTTCCCTTAACCTATTGGCATTTGGAAAGCATGCTGGGTCTGATATACACTCAAAAATACTTGAAAGGGTATTGTTAAATCTTTTAAGAACAGCACCTTTTAGTCAAATATTTCTGATAGTACTGCTTTGTAATTAGCATATCATTTCCATATTTGCCATACATTCTAGACTTGAAAGGATTAACATGGAGAAAACTTTAAACATTAAGGAAATCCTTGAGGTATGACATACATACTTTCTTTCCCTTTTTAAGAAATGTATAAGTATTTAGACAAATACATACCAGTTATGACCAACGAGGATATTTGTTCCAGAACATCCACCATTGCAGAGGTCTTCACTGCAGCTGCAAACATCAACATCCTCAATCGTGTAGCGATATGTCAGGGTGGTGAGCAGGTTTGTGGCTTTCATAATGTTTCTGAAATCTTTGTTGTCACTCGCACAGCCATTAGAACCTCTATCGGGAACACAGCTACGACCGTCTACCTTCACTTTCACAGTTCCAACTGAAAATGTTAAATAGATAATTCTGAGGGCTCCACACACTGATGGTAGACCACTGGCCCCAGGCCAGTAAAGATTTGAAAGAAGATCTGACTTCGGGCCAGTAAAAACAGATCTCAACTGGTCCTACAGGGGCAGTTCACATTTTCAAAAAGATCAAGAATTGTGGTTTCATGGGATATACTTATATCATTTAAGAATAATTACAATACTTTGCTTCATGTCGAGGGAAAAACAAGAATGCAAAAGCAATGCATATATAACTTGAAGGACCAGTAAAAACTTTACCTGTAGATCCTAAATGCTACTGGTCCTACGGGCCATTGGTAGCATTTCTCAACGTCTGCCGACTGAGCAATGATTGAATTGATCAATGAAAGGCATTCAGTTACTGTGATAAACATGCATCAGCTGAGCTTCTAGCTGGCAGTGGAATTTCCATTGATTACACTGCCAGCTGATCGTCCTTAGGCCTAGAAAAAAAGTGTATGTTTCCTGTAACAGGCCGAAAAGAAAATAGGGCAGGTAGGTCGATAAAAAAATTGTAGACAATTATTTTGATCAAAAATGTGTGTTCTATGCATGTTTTACACTGATTGGGAGTTGGGAGGGCGGGAGGTAGAGATTATTTTGAATAAAAACTTGTTAGGGTACGATTAGGCCTAGAAAAAGTTGTTTGTTTCCTGTAACCCTACCCTATTCAAAAAATTCCCTACCCAAAAGTTTTTTTCGCCCTCCTAACTCATAATCAACATTAAGCATGCATAAAACACACATTTTTGACCAGAATAATTGTCTACAATTTTTTTACCGTCCTATTTTTTGCGGACCATTACAGGAAACAAACAATATATTATTCTTGGCCTTACAGGAAACAAACAACTTTTAAGGCCTTATCACCACCGATGGAATTGATTCTCTATAATGAGAGAGCCATGCAGGTCAGGACGTGTATAAACAAAGTGTAGCATTTTCTTATTAAATAAGTATTTGAGAAAAACTAGCTAACATGCCTGTCACCGGCAACAAAAAGTATTTTGATTACTATTATAACAAGATAGACGCCAGTGGCGTCAAGAGGTTGATTCCTTGTATGTCTTTTTGTAGTTAATCATTTGCAATTTTTTGTTTTTTTAATATTTTGCTATTTTGAAATTTTTCTGATTTTTGTGTTTTTTCGTTAGTGGTTACAGACTGATACACACTTGTAATGCTGCTGATGATACTTACAGACTTTTTAATCAAAAACCAAGTTTGTGAATAGACATTAATATCAGTTTGGAGCACTATAAAACATTTTCCTTTTTTATGAAATTCTTTATCTTTTTATCATACCTAATAGTGCCAAAAAATACATCTGAAACACATATCTTTCAAATTTTTCATAAGATTTCTATCTAAAACCCTCCCTCAAATATTTTCCAAAACTATAACCCACTTCTAGCTATCCAGAAACTTTGACAAACTCACCACCCACCATCACCTATCCAGTAGATCACCAAACATGAACGGGAAAAGCCCACATCCTGCACTGCAAATGACAGTCAACAAAACCCCACCAATAGCATGCTTGCCACAACTTACTTAATGCTGCCTGAAGAACTTTAGTCCGTGACTTACCCTTACATGAAAATGGCCAAACACTGCCAGAATGCAAACATGCACAGGGATCAACCTTATGGTCCCTTAAAGGGCATATGCCCCTGAACCATGTGATTTTGCTACCAGATGATGAATTATAGGAGCCAAGTTTGTGAACGGACATTAAATATCAGCTTAAAGCATTTTAAAAACTTTTCCTTTTTTTGAAATTCTTTATCTTTTCATCATACCTAATAGTGCCAAAAAATACAGCTGAAACACAAACCTTTCAAACTTTTCCCTGGGAGCATGCCCCAAGATCCCCAAACCTGGACAATGCACCCCTGGCAAAACCATACCGTCGTGGTGGCCGCACAGGAATTTAATAGCCCCTAAACTTAAAATCCTGGGAGCCAAATCTGCTCCTGTCTGAAAATGTTAAAGTCAATCACTGATGCATGTAACAAACTGACTGGCTGCCTGCAAATAACACCACATCAAAATCAAACATGTTGCCAACAGCCAAAAATCCACTCCCCCTTAACAGAGGCTTGTGACTCTCCCCCACAACACAAAATGTTAACACATAAGCTAAGTATATACAACAAAGCCCATGCATTAAAATAAGTGCCGGCTCTCAAATATTAAAAAAGACCAACAGTTAAACAGCGAATAAAAAATTTCATCATAACCTAAAATTCAGCACGCATAAATAAAATGCAACTTTTGACAAACTAAACTAATCACTAAGCCTATCCGCCAAATATAAACATGAACATTTTAACACACATACTTCAGAAAAAGAGAGCGATGGGGGGCGGGGTTAAAAATTTGACATCTGACATATCATCAAAGTAACACAAAACATTTACATGAAGATGGCCAAACACTGCCTAAAAGCAAACATGAACAGGGATCAACCTTATGTACCCTTTAGGGGCATATGCCCCTGGTTCATGTGATATTGCAACCAGATGAAAAAATATACGAGCCAACTTTGTGAAAGGACATTAAATATATGTTTGGAGCATTTTAAAACATTTTCCTTTTTCCTTAAATTCTTTATCTTTCTATCATACCTAATAGTGCCAAAAAATACATCTGAAACACATATCCTAAAATTTTTTCATAAGAATTCTATCTAAAACCCTCCCCCAAATATTTCCCAAAATTATAACCCACTTCTAGCTATCCAAGAAACTATGACAAACCCACCATCACTCATCCAGTAGATCACCAAACATGAATGGGAAAAGCCCACATCCTGCACTGCAAATGAGAGTCAACAAAACCCCACCAATAGCATGCTTGCCACAACTTACCTGCTGCTGCCTGAAGAACATTAGTCCGTGACTTACCTTTACATGAAAATGACCAAACACTGCCTGAGTGCAAACATGCACAAGGATCAACCTTATGGTCCCTTAAGGGGCATATGTTCCTGGATTATGTGATTTTGCTACCTGATGATGAACTATAAGAGCCAAGCTTGTGAATGGACATTAAATATCAGCTTAGAACATTTTAAAAAAAATTCAACTTTCTTGAACTTCTTTATCTTTTTATCATACCTAATAGTGCCAATAAATACATCAGAAACACAAACTATTCAATTTTTTCCCTGGAAAAATGCTCCAAAACCCCCAAACCTGGACAGTTAAAACATTTCCCTTCCACTGAAATTCTTTATCTTTTTATCTTACCTAATAGTGCCAAAAAATACAACTGAAACACATATCCCTCAATTTTTTCAAAAGAATTCTATCTAAAACCCTCCCTCAAATATTTTCGAAAACTATAACCCACTCCTAGCTATCCAAGAAACTATGGCAAACTCACCACCACTAATCCAGTAGATCACCAAACATGAATGGGAAAAGCCTACAACCAGCACTGCAAATGACAGCCAACAAAACCCCACCAGCAGCATGCTTGCCACAACTAATATGCTGCTGCCTGAAGAACTTTAGTCCGTGACTTACCTTTACATGAAAATGGCCAAACACTGCCTGAATGCAAACATGCACAAATATCAACCATATGGCCCCTTAAGGGACATATGCCCCTGGCCATGATCTTCCGCCACTAAAGCAGGTCCAGCACTACCAGAAACCCAATATGCATGCAATAACTTTGTACTTAAACCTAAAATAGACTGATACACACTTGTAATGCTGCTGATGATACTTACAGACTTTTTAATCAAAAACCAAGTTTGTGAATAGACATTAATATCAGTTTGGAGCAATTTAAAACAATTTCCTTTTATTTGAACTTCTTTATCTTTTTATCACACCTAATAGTGCCAAAAAATACATCTGAAACACATATCTTCCAAACTTTTCATAAGATTTCTATCTAAATCCGCACTTAAAAAAACTTCCCTATTTTTGAATTTCTTTATCTTTTTATCACACCTAATAGTGCCAAGAAATACAACTATAAGAGCCAGTTTGTGAATGTACATTAAATATCAGTCTAGAACAATTTCAAAAAAAATTCCCATTCTTTGAACTTCTTTATCTTTCTATCATACCTAATAGTGTTAAAAAATACATCAGAAACACAAACTTTGTAATTTTCCCTTTATTTTGATCAGTATTTTCGTTTGTTTTGCATCTTGGGCGATACAAATGCAGGGAGATGCTGCTTGGGCCCGAGCACTGGGTTGAAGGGGTATGGGACCGGCATCGGCATCAAAGGGTAGAAGCCTGCATACTTCAGGTCTGCTACTTCACCTACACCATGCAACCTGAAAAAATAATCATACATACCATCAAAGCAACACAAAAATATCAACACAAAACATATCTCACCAAATGCAATCTTATATTATCACACCGACACAATATCTTCTTTAAACAGTAATTGTTTTGTTTGAGGGACAGTGAAGATTTGCATGGTTTCTATATTGTGTGTATGTGTTTTTATAAAATTGTATATTGAGTGATAGTTTTGTATTGATACTTTTGTATTTATTTCAATTTAATGTATGCTTACTATTTTGGGTTGTCAGGTAAATCAAGTTCCTATGATGCTCTTTGGTGTAGATGCAGTATGATGTCGAAGCCAGTTTCTATGACAGTACACACTTTTCCTGTCACCCAAAACAATTAAAATCATATCTTTATCTAAAATACAACAACAGTGAGAACGGAAGGGATGGCAGGGTTAAAGGTCTGCTAACTTCAGGACTGCATACTACACTCATGGTGAGAAGGGTATATATACTGACTGCTGAAATCGCGATAAAAATATTTACTACTTCCGTTTTTTTCAAAGTTGTTTTTTTACGATTGTGGGGAACAAAAAAAATCCACAAATGGGCAGGATGGATTATTTAGAGTCATACATACCATCAAAGCAACACAAAAATATCAACACAAAACATATCTCACCAAATGCAATCTTATATTATCACACCGACACAATATCTTCTTTAAACAGTAATTGTTTTGTTTGAGGGACAGTGAAGATTTGCATGGTTTCTATATTTTGTGGATGTGTTTTTATAAAATTGTATATTGAGTGATAGTTTTGTATTGATACTTTTGTATTTATTTCAATTTAATGTATGCTTACTATTTTGGGTTGTCAGGTGAATCAAGTTCCTATGATGCTCTTTGGTGTAGATGCAGTATGATGTCGAAGCCAGTTTCTATGAGTGCTGCCTGCAGTTATGTCCCTTGACACCCTTCTCACCATGAGTGAAAATGCAATCCTGAAGTATGCAGACCATTAACCCTGCCATCCCATGCATTCGCATTACATGCTCTTTGGGCTTATAAGTTTGTGACCAATAAATTATAACAGTACACACTTTTCCTGTCACCCAAAACAATTAAAATCATATCTTTATCTAAAATACAACAACAGTGAGAACGGAAGGGATGGCAGGATTAAAGGTCTGCTAACTTCAGGACTGCATACTACACTCATGGTGAGAAGGGTATATATACTGACTGCTGAAATCGCGATAAAAATATTTACTACTTCCGTTTTTTTCAAAGTTGTTTTCTTACGATTGTGGGGATCAAAGAAAATCCACAAATGGGCAGGATGGATTATTTAGAGTCTGTTTTCTTGAAGTTGAAACTTTTTTTCCGGTTTTAGTGGCGAAATTAATAAGTAAATTTAGAATTTCGCCAGGGTTCCTAAATCAACATTCCAAAAAGCCGTTTTTGCCGTTTTTTTCCGAAGTCGCCATTTTTTTTCAAAAATTACAAATATAAGCAACAAGTTATGATAATAGGGTAAAAGCCCTATTTGTTGCGAACACTTTGATGGGCCATTTGTAAATTTTGACCCAGAAACGGCGACGTGACAATTTATTGAAAAAAGTATGTTTTTTGTGTGAAATGCACACAATGCATATCAATGCCCTAATCTCGCTATATCAAAAAAATCAACTTCCGGTTGTAGCGAAAAGCTATTTTTTCGCTTCCAACCTGAAGTTGAATTAAAAAAATGATTGAATCAGATAGATGAGGATCTCATCTATCCAGGTAGGTAGTCATATTGTGATCGGGGGGAGATAGCTTGATGAAATTGACAGGAATCGGCGAGGTACCATTGAGAATGTACTAATCGCCGTGGTCAACACGCCACCATCGATGCGTGTTGACAAATATCTCAAAATATTTTCGATTTTCCGAAACCAAAAGAATTAATCTTAATAATATAGATACTTGGCTTGTTAATTCTTTTGGTTTCAGAATTTTAGAGTTAGAGATGGCCACAAACGAAAGCTTTGAAATCGGGGTGCAAATTTCGTCAAACCCGACCCATCGCCATGTTCACGCCACCATCGATGCGTGTTGACAAATATCTCAAAATATTTTCGATTTTCCGAAACCAAAAGAATTAATCTTAATAATATAGATACTTGGCTTGTTAATTCTTTTGGTTTCAGAATTTTAGAGTTAGAGATGGCCACAAACGAAAGCTTTGAAATCGGGGTGCAAATTTCGGCAAAACCGATATTCAAAATGGCGGAGGGTAACCTAGCCAATGTTAAAAATACGTGAATGAACACGTAAGTAAAATAGTACAAAGAGAAATACAAATAGCCGCTCATTGGTTAATAAACCGCGGGAAAGAGTACCACGTGGTGTGACGGTGAGGCAGTGAGACCGCTCATTGGATAATTCACCAGAGACAAACCACGTGGTGCTGTCACGTGATTAGCCGATCGCATTAAATATGCAGAAAACCCACGCATGCGCATCCACCCACGCATGCGCATCCAACGGCCGCCCCACCAGACCAGACGCGCTACAGAATCGTATTGGAGTGAAGAAAACGTAATGTATAAACACGTAAAAATCCACCAAAAAAAAACTAGGCAACCCACAGAAACAATGAAACAAACTCTATAAACTACACACCCAACTCTAACAGAAACATTAAACAAAACGACCCCACCACACCCCACTCTCCAGATCATTCGCCTAGAATTTTCCAAAAATGCCATGTAAGACAACATAGGGAAAATGCATCAACCAGCTCCCAGGACCCCCCCCCAGGAATGCAAGACAACAAAAGCGAACTGAATATAGGTTGTTGTTTGTACAACAACCTCTAAAAAGGAGGAATTGCACTTACTCATGGGCGCTGTTTCCTTGACTGTCGCAGTGTAGTAAGCGCACTGCATTCCAGAGCCACAGCTAACCTTGTCAACGGAATCACCGTCAAAACTATGCGCATCGCATTCTGGGTTTGATTTTCCGGAAAATAAACGACTGCTTGATTCCAGGTTTACACATTCGTAGCAACGCAGGGCGGCAACTGAAAATATACAGACAGCCCTTGACTGGCATACTGATATAACACTTTGTAGGACTGCCATTGATATGACAAGTATCGTTCTATCAAAATAATATTTTTACAATCAATCGAAAAAAATAGTATATCAATTGTTATGCCAATTAGAGTAAAGCAATTTTTTTGACCTTTTACACCATTTGTTTGCCTTTATTAATATTTTATCAGAAAAGTTTGAGAAAACTTTCATGTCCTTGTATTATGAGAATCTTAGGATCCTAGCAACAAACTATAGTGTGGAACATGTGAAAATATCTTATTAGTGCAGTTCTTCAAAATCAAATCGGAATAATCGGAATCAAAAACAAATGTCAATGATTGAATCGAAAAAAAATGGATGTCAATGACATTCCTAATACTTTGTATCCAAAAAGTTTCAATCTATGATAAAATAAATCAACCTGTCTGATCACCTCACTGCATCAGGGACTTACATGCTTAGAGGGATAAGAAGGTATGTAGACTACTGTCCCATTCAAAAAAAATATGTATATAAATTTTATAAACTTAATTTTCTCATTTTTCTCTTGTAATGAGATCCCTAAAATATCTTCTTATCACATGGTAAGGCCTAGAAAAAATATTGTTTGTTTCCTGTAACAGTCTGAAAAAATGGGGTAGGTAGGTTAGTATTTTTTTTATTTTTTTTTGGATTATTTTTTTGTTCAAAAATGTATGTTGTATGCATGTTTTATGTTGATAAGGAGTTGCAAGGGCAGAACAAACTTGAGTAAAAACGTGTTAGGGTAGGATTACAGGAAACAAACAACTTTTTTAAGGCCTAAGTTTGAAGTTTGTAGATTGTAAATGTTTTGGTAGAATCTTCCATATAAACAAGTTCATTTAGAAAGTATGCCATATGTCTTGCAAACAGTACGTTCCCTGGAAACTCCCAGAATTCAATGCTGAGTCATAACACAGAGACCTGTGCACCAGCAGAATGCAGCAGATCTGTACCTAATTGGATTATACCACCACGTCGTATGGATTTATAGAGTTTTTGGATGGAACCTGACCATAGCTTAAGTAAGTGTTGTAGTTAAAGTGTTAAACTAATTGTATAATCCAGTTGAGGCCAAATAACCCCCCCCCCCCCCTCCCCAACCTATAAGACAAGCTGACCATTAGATTTTGAATTTCGATTATCGTCACCTTTTCTGTTATATTGCAGCTAAGTTATGTTTTGCCAGCTGCGACTGGTGGTGGAAACTGAAGAACCCAGCGGAAAACATTAACTTACCCCAAATCACTGACAACTTTCTTACATGCCCCGTCCAAGATTTGAGAGATACCTAGCAATCTTTGGCAATGCCTTAGACCACATGGCCATCAGGGTAGGCCATCTGACAAATAAATCATGGAGATATCTCAGCACAGGTCATCTCCAAACGTAGCTACCTCCCACCAACCCATGATACAAGCTGAAAAATTAATCATTGAGAGATTGCATTGTATCTTATCGTATATTTATTGACTGTAATAGCAATTACAAAATAAGACACGAAAAGAACAAAACAGAACATAAGCAAATACAAAAGAGATAATAACAAGTAAATAAAGGACATTATAAAGGTGTCTTACACAAAATAGGTTCCGTCTACAACGGGTTACCTTAAACAAAAAACTCCATAGCTATGACTGCCAGGAGAAGGGTGCGATAAATAGATTAATTATAAAGAGGACCAAAAGAAAAAAGGGTTAGAAACGGATAATAATAACGCGGAAAAAGGAACTAAATGTTCCTAAACATAACGTAAGAATATCTTGGTAGTGACACTCAAAAGGAAAGCCCAGTATTCAGTATAGTAGAAGTTAGGCATTGCAAGTGAGTGGCACCAACCAAACACAGTCCTATAAAGATTCAGGGTGCTGTGTTACAAAAAACATATACTAGTATCGCGTACCCTACACTTCTCATAAACAAAATCTACTCCTAAAAAGCATGTTGACTGACACTACCCCCAGAACGAAGGTAAATAGCAATAACCAGAAGGCCATAGAGGTTATGAGGTAAAAGTGACACTTATGTGAAAGGCCCGTAAGCATTTCAATCATACTGGGCCATTCAGGTAAGCAACACTATCCGATGCCAGTCCTATTTTCAGGATACTGCAGCTGTACATTCCGCTTATCGCCTTCCCTGCACAAATCCACACATTATCCATGGTGTCTGGGTTTATGAATGGTACGCTTTTACCAAGTATAATATTTAGTATATCTGGATCCTTATCAAAAATTGTAGGACTTATTCTGCTGATTTCATTCAGCATGTTGTTTCTAGCATTCTCATGAAAGGGACAATGTATGTTTCATATCTTCTGATTCATAATTGTCCCATAGGTTACATATCCGTTCAGAAACATTTCCTTTCCTGATTCTATAGTCATCACTTTTTAACATACTATTCCTACATACGATTCTAGCCATAGTCTCACAAACTTTCATAAGTTTTGGGTGTCTATCTGAAATCTGCCACCACACTAGATAGATGACTGATCCCATTGTCTTGTCAATTGTAATAGTATATTTTCTGAAGTTTAGGCCACCCTCACCTATGCTTACCAACCACAGCACAGGTCATACCCAACCACACCTACCCAAACACCCCATATTAATAGAAGTGAATCATTTAGTTTAGTGATTTCACAAAGGTCATCCCAAATACTCTTCCTCTAATCCCCTAAGCAACCTCATACATCCAACCTAAAACCCACCCCTCACCCTTGCCCCTCCCGCCCCTCAGTATGATAAAATTCCTTTCATCATCATCTGCTGTCTCCACCCGATCAAGCTATCAAAAAGTCACGGCACTTTGATGTCCAGTGTAGAACCATAGGTTTTTCTTAATTTCGGACAAAATATTAGTTGGATATTTGTCATAAAAATATATTTCGATAGAGGAAAGGGTCAATATTTGCCTGTTGATAAATAATTTATTGAAATAAATTCCATTTAAAAGCTATTTTTATAAGTATTGTATATGACAATAATATTTATCTTGTATACACAGCTGCTGTGTATATAACAAGTATATTTCTCCTGTATACACAGCCGCTGTATATAGAACAATACTATTTCTCTTGTAGACACAGCCGCTCTGTATATAGCCGCTGCCATATGTTTTACCTGGTCATCTTAACAGCATATAGCCCCCCCCCCCCTACATGTAGTAAACAACGGCCATAAACCGGTGTTAGAATTGCTCGAACTATAGGTCTAAATTTGACGGTTGTTCGGTATAATAAAGCAAATGTGACATCCCAGCATGGTCAGCACAGTATGTACAACTGCTGCTCAGATACTGCACTGCCCAAGTGATTATTGTACGTTTCAACTTTTCATCAATTGTGGGTGCCCGGGGGCGAGTGGGGGAAGGGGTCATGTTGTTCAGTATAAAAAAAACACAGGGATGTCATATCTGTATATTGGATTGTTTGTAATTGAGAAGTAAGAAATTGATGAGGCATTAGATACAGATTTCAGGAGAGAGGGTACTCTATAATTGAGGTTGAAATACTTCGCCATCTGGAGTGGCGTACTTTACTTCAGAGACCAATGTAACATATGACATACATCATCTGATCATGTATATGGTGTCTTTCTACTCCCGTTACGAAAAAGGTATATCATCTTGTATATCAACAAAAAAGTAAAGTATTTTGTAACTCACCTGCAGGAAAACCCGCTACCAAGAATACGCACACAATTTTAAGCGAATTCATGTTTCCGATGCGATGTATTGATCTACCTGTTCACCTATACTGAGCGACTTGTCTGCAGATCGACCCAGCCTCTCCTCTAAACCTATTTCCCAGAAATGCTGGCTTCTCATTCTGTCCCAGTTTCCCCGCGTGAATGGTTTGGGTAGACACACACAGTTGGGCGTACCCCGGCTAGCTTTTTTTGTGTCGCAACGCACGTTTATGTCTGGGTTAGGGTCGTGACTAATAAAAGACGTTTATTACACGTAATAAACAATCCTGGGCTAACACAGGTAACACTAAATAAAATATATTGAGAAAGGTGTGATATGAATGACGAGTGTATGTATTAGTAGTATGTATGTTAGTCACGAAGCTATGGCAAGCACTTTGAGAGTTTATTAAGCATTTCAAATACTAATTTTCAAGTTCTAATAAATCATTTTCTAATATTTGTAAATACTGCATTTTCAAATACAAAAAAATGATTTACAAATACAAGAAAATGACTAGAAAATGATTTATAAATACTAAAAAAAGATTTATTGATTTCAAGAAGTGACTTTTTAGTATTTATTAATGTAGATTATTTTTAAATATTACAAAATCAATTATAAATATTAGAAATGATTTTCTAGTATTTATAATTATTTTATAATATCTATACATCATTTATCAATATCTGTAATTATTTATAAATATTAATAAATATTTTCAAATACTAATAAATACTTGATAAACTCAAAAAGCTTGCCATACGAAGTCATAACTCTACTAGAATCATGTATGGAAAAAAAGAAATAGCGTAGTTGACACGGTTATACAGATTCAGAACCGGGTTGGGCTAGACAAGGATACTTTCTCCCATGCCATGGCATAGGCTGTCCGCACCGTAGCCGTCGGTAATGGTCTGGTCCAAGCGACATTAGGCATGAGTACAGTATGGACGTTACGTTACGTTTTTCAAATGTTTATGTATTCCCCACAACTACAACAACATGCATGTTGATTGCTTAAGACCTGTATTCATGTGTTACATCCATGCAAATACAGATTGCCTACCAGAATGAACAATCTACTAGACGCAATGTTCAACCCCTAGGCGTGCAGCTCCGCAAAAAGTGAAACGGTAGCGAGTGCAGTTATCTGAACCTCTGAAAAGCAAGTTCCTATCATTAGCAAAATTGGTCAGCGATACCACAAAGTTAACGACATGTAAAGGTGTATTGATAGAATTACTATTGTTCATTTATTTGAAAAGGCATTAGGTTGAATAGATCAAAAACAAATTTTCAGCTATTTTGGCGACATTTTGGTGATGTGGAGCCGTTTGGGAGCAGTTAGACAAAAGGCACCATATTTGATTTGGATATTTACCGGCTCGCATGACGAAGGTAGGTAATCAGTTTGGGTTCGTATGTTAATATGTGGGGTCATTGATATAAGTGGCCTAGTAGTACTTAACAAGGATTTACTCGGGTTGCCAGTCACGTAAATGATAAGACTAAACTCGGAATGCTAGGAACGATCCCAAATAGAGTTACGGGATTTCATCAATATGGTTCTCTTTTCACATGATATTCTAGTATACAAGTCGCAATGGCCTTAACGATAGCGCACTTGACTACCAGGACAGGGGACGCAGGATCGATTCCATCTACCTGCAACGTATGATACTTTTTTCCACCTGCCCAATGCTTCGTGTGCCACTTAGAAATATTTCCTACTCAAATTAACAGTGGCTTTATTCCTGTTATTTGTTTTTACTTTACTTTACTTAAATGAATTGTTGGTCAAAACCGTTGATCTCAGAAAGGACGTCTGCCTCGGCTGAATTGCCGTTCGCTATAAGGGCCGATGGCTTTATGTTGGGCCTTGACTAAAAACGTTCTTTTATCTTTGATTTATAATAAACATTTCCACAGTTGTGAAGTTGAGAATTTCTTCAAGAAAATATATAGTTTAATGGATGTAAGTAATGCCTAGCCTTCATGTATAAATTGAGATCTGTGAAGTTTAATGGGTCTAAGTATTGATTTATATCTGTTGATGAAGGAAATGTTCCCTTAAGTTCTCTATGATGTTGGTATTGTCACTTGTATGCACACTTGCTGCACATGACTATTACTTTATGCAACTCCCACCAATTTACCATCTATCGGCCCTTTCACACGTCCCCACGTGCTGATCAGTGCCCTATCCATGCACCTTCCACCTGTACTTTGGGCTAGGATTCGTGCGCCCGCCACTCACTTTTTGGGCGCACGGATCCTTACTACACTGACAATTTCTACTCCTCCGGCAGCCTTTAGCGCCCTGCCGCAACACTTGCCTTCCTCCTTCTCTGTAATTGTACTGTCCTCCCAGTACCTCTCGTAACGGGGCCCTATCTGGATATACATAACATAATAAAATAATTCTAGTGGTGCCAATGACTAGTGGCGCCATCATTCTAGTTCTGTTGTGGGGATAATTACTAGCACGTAATTGAAATAGTTATTGAAATAGAGCCTAATATATCAGACGTCTCTGTACTCCGTTGGGAAATAAAGAGCTGAGGGAGTTGGATGGGCATCTGAACGTCGAAGCCGCAGCCTGAGGCGTCTAGCAATTAGATGGCATTCAGATAGTCCATTCATGAATTCTAGTGGTTTATCTTTTTAGGAGACAGTTTCAGTTTTAAGCAGATGCTGAGAAGTGGGTGGCGAATTTCTTAACGAATGAGAAGTAGATACCAGGAGATATAGCAAGAGGCCCGCTCAAAATAGTATACAATTACATTAGGCCCAGCGTGTAGTTAACGCATACGTGTGTTGCCCAGCGCAACTAACACGCCTGCAGTGTAATCAGACCTGCACTCGCTTGATAGTCTAGTACACCAAGATAATCACCACTAGGTGGTGTTCTTAAAGCTTGGCTGGCCCCTAAGAATGAATATCAAAACACAAGATTACACAAGAGCGGTGTTCACCCCCCCACGAACCTCGAGCTAGCAACTTTCTTTTGTGGTACAGTCAAGAGAACAAAGGACGGGCCCCTTTGGGCCTTCCGTGTTGAATTGGTTCCAGACGACATGGCTGTCTGCTTTAACCATGCAGATTCATTCGGCCTAGACCATTTTGACCAATTTTTTTTATCTCATTCTTTGACTGAAAGTGAATAACAATACAATCTTCGAAGCCAGTATTTTAGAATATGACAGATATGAACCCCTTCTAGGTGCAAGGTCATGTCACAGGTACCTTGAATTCTGACAGGACCTGAAAATCAGCATTTGCTACGAAAACCACATGCTGTTAGTAATTTTGAGGCGTATGGGAACATTCGAAAATGTTTTTAAAATACTCATCGTGCAAATTCACTGTTGAAGTAGGACCTTGCACCTCACCAAATACATGAATAATCAAATGGCAGACTCTCATTTTCAAGTAAGGGCTGTTCCATTTAAAAGTGTGGGAGGGAGGAGGAACAGAAGGTTTTTTGAAGGGGGGGAGGGGCCGAATTCTGAATTAGTTTATACCATTAGAGTATATGTGATTTCTGGTCGGAGGGGGAGGGGGGTGTCGAATTTTTAATTACCTTCCGTTCCACCCCCCCACCACACTTTTAAATGGAACGGCCCTAAGGGGTAAGTCTTGCCATTTTGCAAAAAACGAAACACATCCAGATATGTTCTTTAAGGGTGCCGCATTACCTCAAAATAGTCACTTATTGATAAGTTTACCATTATTCGGCAACTATGAGATGTAACCTTTACAATAGCATAAGTGCCCTTGTCTTCATTAAACTCAGTTTTCAGATATTCAAGTTTTAAAAATGACCCGTGTATCGAGTAGGGTTCTACCTTAACAGCCGATGCCTCGCATCGTTTCTTCTGTTACTAGATTCTACTCCAGTTTGGTTCCAATATATATATATATATATATATATATATATATATATATATATATATATATATATATATATATATATATATATATATATATATATATATATACATATATATATATATATACATATATATATATATATATATATATATATATATATATATATATATATATATACATATATATATATATACATATATATATATATATATATATATATATATATATATATATATATATATATATATATATATATATATATATATATATATATATATATATATAGTTTATTGACTGTGATCCAAATCACCAAAAAAATATGAACTTCATGCATGTTCTCACAGATATATTGCAAACAAGTTCATAGTTATTTCAGGTAAAAAAAAATATTAACTTCGGGTGACCTATAAGAGCCTTCAGGGCCATTTCAGGGTAAAACGCATTTAAATGGCCACAAAAATGAATTTCTATTATTTGTTACTCAGATAAAAAAAAATGTACTCATCCATCAATTAAATTAAAATCAAGCACCGTATATGGTACAAGGTTTCCAATTGGTTGTTTCTTCATGATTCAAGGTCATTTTAGAGTAAAGTCATTAAGGCCACAACATGTAAAGTTTAGACATTCAAATCCTACATTTTCCATTGCAGTTTTTAATGGTTCACCTTTTAACTAACCTCACATACCGCATGGTCATTTTAGGGCTAAAACTTGTGTGAAACAAGGTTTTTATTGGGTCGCCTTATGATGATTATCCGCAGGAGTTGGTCGGGAATGACTCTGTTTGCCCGGTAGACACACCCTCTCCGGTCCAGGGCGTGCCCTGGTAAGATTTTGGGGGACTTTTTGGATATCTTAGAAGAAGACAAGATGGGTTGGTCGCCGCAGACCAAATTTTCCTAGGTCAAATTGTAAAGCTCTCGACAGCTAATCTCGCCTCAGTGTGACGTCACCAGGACAAAGACGAAATGGTTCTCTCGTATATATTTGTTAACATTATAGATGAGGTTGCGCATGCGCATAGGGAGCACCTCGAGAGGTTCACCTCAACACCTGGGCTAGGAGTCATGCCAAGGCTGTTGAGCGAGATCTGCTGGTTGCGTATTCAGTGATCGACATTCGTGGGTACATCTAGAAACGGGGTAGATAGATTGGAAAGTCATCAGGAAATTGTAATTAATCAATGTTGGTACGACTTCATTCAATGCCTAAAAAATAGGTTTAAAAAGACCTGAGGTCATATAAGAGTCACCTATTTGGTTCCAATCCCTACCTTGAATTAGACTTTATAAGAATATATTTTTTAAATGAAATTATAAAATCCACTGGGACATCCGCGCTCTTCAATTGAAATTGCATCTACTTAAGGAATCAAAACTAACTAAGTGGAATAAAGGTCCGATTGTG
This sequence comes from Maea johnstoni, assembly GCA_963942565.1. Taxonomy (NCBI): domain Eukaryota; kingdom Metazoa; phylum Annelida; class Polychaeta; order Spionida; family Magelonidae; genus Maea; species Maea johnstoni. The sequence goes on along the minus strand of OZ012695.1, from coordinate 40,119,220 downwards.
AAACAATATTAAAATCTAGAGTACAAAGAGCTATTTCCTGACTTAGGCATTGACCATTAGATATCCAGGGGGGGGGGGGGGGCGTGTATAGAATTGAAAAAATTAATTGTGCCCTGAAATTCTTTGAAAAAGATAATTGAGCTCTGATAATCAGTGAAAAAAATAATTAAGCTCTGACTCCATGAAAAAGAATAATTGGGCTCCGGCAAAATTACCCTGCACACCAAATAAAAGGGTCTCAGATAAGGCTGAGAATGCATCTCAGAGCATCTAGAACCCTCTGGCTTCTGGGGGCATTAAAAAAACTTGTAAAAAGTGGAATGGGCCTCAATGGCAGTGTGACACAGGCAGACAGCCCTGCACACCAAGAAAAGGGTAAAAAAGGTAAATTATTTTTCTCAAAACAGGAAGAATTTTCATCTGGAATAACTCATTTAGGGCTCAGATAAGGTTGAGAATGCATCTCAGAGCATCTAGAACCCTCTGGCTTCTGGGGGCCTTGAGTGGCCCTCAGACCCCGGCCGCAATGGCAGTGCACCACGGGCAGGCAGCCCTGCACACCAAAAAAAGGGTAAAAAATGGTAAATTGTTTTCTCAAAACAGAACGAATTTCATCATTTGGAATCACTCAGTTGGACCTCAGATATGGGTGATAATGCATCTCAGGGCATCTACAACCCTTTCGCCCCTAATCCCCGGCCGCAATGGCAGTGCGCCACCGGTGGACGGCCCTGTGCGCCAATCGCATACGGACTTGGTCTGAAATGATGAAAAAAAAATAATCGAGTCCTGAATCTCAACGAAAAAAGAAATTGTGCCCTAATTTCTATACACGCCACCCCCCGCCCCTGGATATCTCATGGTCAATGCCTTAGATGTATAGAACTGTGATCGACATTCGTGATACTGCTCCTAAGAACTCGTATCTATGCATAGTAATTTTTAAAGGTAAGAAAGGTGTTTCACTTCTTTATAAAGACCTAATGGTTAGAAATCCATCGTTTATATCTGAAGCTTGTAAAAAAGTGGAATGAAGCTTATTAACCCATTATTGCTTATAGTTCCTCCAGAAACTGTCACGTATTACAGAAGCGACCTCTTTTGGTACTGAACAAAATTAAATATCACGAAAGCATTTCCCGGTAACTGAATCCAACATACCAACTACTGGGATTTTCAGGGGATTCATAATCCAAACTTAAAGAATGGGCAGTAAATTAAGGAAGGGTTTTTCTAAAATGTTTTAACAGCTTTGGTAATATCGCTATGACATAAGGAAATACAGGACGGAGAAGAAACTGCAACAATTAGTTGTAAGGGGTATTCCAGTTGAAGCAGACCTACCACTACAAAACTAACCTCTCCAAGTTGCCCATAGACAGCACTCTAATGGGTTGGCGTGGTAGCTATGTAACAGCGCACCATTAATAAGAGATAATAACTTCTTTTCTCCATCCAAGATACATGGAGTGTAATACCGGTAGTTGGAATCACAAAAAGAATTACTAAACATAACTTTTTTGGTTCTTCAATCTACTAACTTATATTTTATAAGTAATGAAGACCACACTTTTGAAAAGAAAAATGTATCTTTTTCACTAGTTACTAGTACTTTAAGAATAGAACATAGATTTTTGAAAATATTTCTAACCATTTAAAGATACATGTATGGCATAATATTTATTTTTGTGCTTTCGTACAAAAATGTAATATGTCCTGAAAGGATAACAGAATATCAAGATTTCATATTATTGTCATTATAAACAATTGCGGAATTTGGAGACAAATTCCATTTTTCTTTGAATGCCTGTGGAAATAAAAACCCTGTTGCATATGTGTGCAATTTGAAATTTAAAAAAAATGTATGGCATAATAGATAGCTACTCACAGGGGCGGATCCAGGATTTCAGGTTGGGGGCGGGGGCGTTTAAATTTAGATGAAGTTCGCGAGCGCCACCTCTTGCGGGGGGGGGGGGGGGGGGGGGGGGGCGGTCTGGATGTCGATATTGTAGGTGTTCTCTTCTGAAGGGCATTTGTAGAGCAAGTTTGTTGTATAAAGTGATAATGAAACTTATGTATCTGACGTCTACCTTAAGACTTTTAGGAAGAGCAGATTTTGGTCCTGGACTTTGAAAAGTAGGAGCATATTAATTCCGGCGCGAGCATCGCGATGGCGACGGTATGCGACAGCATGCCGTCCATGCTACGGGGGTCTGGGGCGTGCTCCCCCATAAAACTTTGAAAATGAGTTGCTCTGAGGTGCATTTTGGTATACTTTCAAGTGAAATAGAACAGAGAAAAGTTGTAAAAAAAGCTGTTTTAAAGGGGTCATTATTCTTTTTGCAGGGTCAGTAAATGCTTCCCTAAATATATATATGTTCATCCAGAAATTTTGAGGAAATTAGGTCCAATTTGTTTGCAGTTATTCATTTTTAAAAGCAAGAGGGTGTGTATGCTCTGTGAGATGTATTATCAGGGCAATCCTGCAAGCAAAATTGGTAATTTAGGATTAGGTCACTAGTTTATCTAATGAGAAAAACTTGGGAATTTTCATTTTTTAAATGTGTCATTGAAGAAAACTACTGAGGATCAATGCAGGCAGCCCATTTGCTTTGATATATTAAAAGTGTTTAAAGGGTATAATATGGCGACTTTCAACTGAGAATAAACTCCTTATGGGGTTGTGCTGGCGGGACTAATTGGGTCACCGATGTCAGGCATTCATTGTTTGTTGGTATAATACAACAGATATGACATCCCTGTGGGGTGGAATCAGGGGGTGGAATATTTGTATAATGTGTCTGCCACGCAGGACATAGTACACCTGTAAAGCTGGTATTCCCATACCATTACCTAATGATCCTACAGTGCTATTGTTAACCTGCAATATCATGTTACTTTTGATTATGTTTGTTGATTGTATTTGTAATTTCCTACTTATCAAAGTATGCTTTAGTAACTACGAAGTCGAAGTTATAGTATTCTAGTCTCTGCCCCCCCCCCCCCCTCTCTCTCTCTCTCTCCCTGGAAACATTCTTTTGGGGTAGCTATGCAAGCTCACGCACTCCCACAATGTGTAATTTAACACACGATTACATATGTTGACGTTAGGTACTAGGCGACATGGTGGGGTAACACTAGGTCAGGGATTGGGAATAATACAAGGATATTCAGGACCACCTACAGGATATACCTTCAAAGATATATTATCTACAGAAGAAACCAGTAAAATTAGACCACCTACAGGACGAATTCGTAAAACTACACTATCTACAGTGCAGACCTGTAAAAGACGCCATCTGACAGGTACTGGTAGGGGGCACATCATCACCTGGTTCTCAGACACAGGAATCTCAACAAACACACGTATGTAACAACTGCTTATGTAATAATCACGGTTTATGTAATATTAACCGCTTGCGTAATAAAAAATCAACTGCTTATGTAATAACAACCGCTTGCGTAATAAAAAATTAACCGCTTGTGTAACACAACCGCTTGCGTAATAAAAAATTAACCGCTTATGTAGCACCAACTTCCTTATGTAATAAACAGATCTGCTTATGTAATAATAAACCAAATATTGAAAGAAAATAAGTTTTGTTATGGGTGTGCAATGCACAAATAAAGGACCTGCCGTTTTCAACTGCATACATGTATGTATTAGTATCATGGAAGCAGGCACAGACGGAAAGGAGTTGTAGGTAAGCTTGTATTTATTTTATTTGATACGGGGTATTTAATTTAGTTTTGCTCAACATACCTGACCCTGTTGAAAAATGATTGGCTAAAATTCTTGCCTGTATTTACTCTTCTGTGTTTCTGATTTTGAATATATTTTTCTTTTTCTACAATGAATTTGGCCCTTCTCCGTGGGGCATTGCTGTGTTAGTTATTCATCCATGACATAGAATAACTAACACAGCAATGCCCCACGGAGTAGGGCCAAAATCATTGTAGAAAAAGAAAAATATATCTAAAATCAGAAACACAGAAGAGTAAATACAGGCAAGAATTTTAGCCAATCATTTTTCAACAGGGTCAGGGGTGGTCATGATCACAGATCAATGATGATGATGGTGCAGCTGCGACCGGCAGAGAAAAATAATTTCCACCAATTTTTCCGTAAAGATACAAAAAAAGTTGTGCTGTTTCTAGGAAAGTGACGGAAAATTTTTTTTTCAACAAATCCCTACGTTCACTTTTCGAAATTATAGCACTAATAGTAAGGTGGTGCAGGTATGAAAGACGAGTTTTCTGGCACTTCCAATTCCTGTTAGAATGAGCAAATTATTTATTAGTATGCATTTCTATGCAAATCATTTGCATGGATTGGCATGATTTTGTATCAGTCTGTTCACAATCAGTGCATTTGTCCATGTTATTTCATGCGTGACTTGAGTCACCCAAGAGTCTACACAGGAAAGACGACAAATTTGAGCATTGTCATACAGTGATGCACACTCTATGTGTGCAAATTTGTGCATATTTGGACATTTCAAACATGCTGGACTCTGCTCATGAATAGCGTTGAACATTCTGTTTACCATACATTTATGTGTGGTGAAATTCAGACAAGTCGATGCGAACCACTTTACAGAAAATAATGTTGGGCTCTTTTTCTCTGCCACTCACAACAGCTCAAAAATTAATAAAGTTTTCAAATAAAATTAATAAAGTTTTGATGCTTATATTACAGATAAACTAAAACAGCGGTATTCAAAGGAAGACAAGTGTTTTTCACATTTTGACTTTGCCCCCTAGGTCACCAAAATCTAATCAGATAAAGAGGACATCCAAACAAAACATCCCTATCAATATGAACAATATTTGCCCAACATTTCGGAGAAATTGTGTTATAAGATTTACTTTACGTCCTTCACCTTTGACCTTTATAGTTACCCCAAGGTCACCCCAAGCTGAAGAGGACATCCCAAGCAACAATCCCTGTCAACATGAACGACTTTGGCCAAAAGGTTGCAGGATAATTACTGATACAATATTTCCTCTATGATCTTGACCGTAACCCAAAGGTCGCCAAAATCTAATACAGACGAATCTGAAGTAACTTATAATCTGTCAGTATTAGCCAAATGGCTGTGGAGAAATCATGGATCAGATTTTCACAATGACCACAACCTTTGGCCTTGTCCCTAAAGTAATCAAAACCAAAATCGCAGGAGTAATTAAGGAACACAAAACAACAATTCTGAACTGCAAAAAGAGAGAAAGTCACCAATACAGAGTACAGACACATCATTTACAAGCTGCAGGCCCATAACATAACCATTCCTTTCAAATTTGGTTTATTATTACATAAGCAGATTTCGTTTATTACATAAGCAGTTGGTGTTACATAAGCGGTTAATTTTTTATTACGCAAGCGGTTGTTATTACATAAGCAGTTGATTTTTTATTACGCAAGCGGTTAATATTACATAAGCCGTGATTATTACATTATACAAATATGCCATGCCAGTGAGGGTAACATGACGGAATGTTTCCCCGAGGGAGGATGGTTTTCCCGAGGGCGGAGCCCAAGGGAAAACCATCCTCCCGAGGGGAGACATTCCATCATGTTACCCCCACTGGCATGGCATATTTGTTTTATCATACTGAACAAACCCCATTTGTAATTTAAACAAAGCAACGTCACAGATGACTGGTGATTCACACATTCCCCGCTAGGTGTCGCTAGTGGCAACGGGCAACATGAAGCCCTCACTGATGGCATCAGGCAACATGATGATTGTTAACTGTTAAGTCAGCCAATCACGGCTTACGATCTTCAAGTGAGGTATGATAAAAGCAGTTGTTACAGTCGTTTAACTTTTTGTGTTATTACATAAGCAGTCAATTTTTTATTACGCAAGCGGTCAATATTACATAAGCCGTGATTATTACATAAGCAGTTGTTACACACGTATCTCCTTAGAAGACCAAACACATGGAATGGAAACCAGCCGGTCAACCTGAACATGCTAGCCTCAACCAGTGTCAACTAATAGTCGCTAATAGGTGCTCTGGGCACCCCCAGCAGGTGGTGGAGATAAGGTTTCTTTGTAATGTAATCGACGCAAGAGCCCTGATAGGTCCTTGTTCCCACGTGACCTCGCCCTGCTGCCTTATCTGGTAGTCCTGGCATGAGGCCAGCATGTAACTATAGGGCATATAGTAATTGGTCTCTCGTTACATATCCATTCTTTTCTTAATCCAAGGTATCTCTGGCTTTTGTTGACAGGTGCTCTCTGTGTGCAGGTTGCCTCGTGGGCGGGTTTGGCTGTGCGAAGAAGTGCACATAAATCGATGGCGGGATAACGATGATGAGGTTACTGTATTTTTTTCTTCTCTCGTTCTGCTCCATCCCCATCATCATCAAAATTTTCCTCTTCATCCTCATCATCACCATCGTCCTCTTCATCACCATCATCCTCCTCATCTTCTTCTTCCTCGTCTTCTTCATAATCCTTATCATCGACAGTCTTTTCCGTCTACTACATATCCTTTGTCATCATCGCCGACAGTCTCCCGCCTCTTCTTCCTCCTCATCCTCTTCTTTTTCTCCTTCTTCTCCTTCCTCTTCTTCTTCTTCATCCTCTTCTTCGTCTTCCTCCTCCTTCTTTTTCTTCTTCTTCTTCGTATTTGTGCAGCTATAAACGAAGAGAGTGAGTATTGTTGAGTGTGCTCTGAGGGGCAGATAGTTTTTATATACCTACCTCCATAGAGAACCAGTGAGAGAGACATGCTTAGTTTTGCTTTACCACGTATGATGTATTGCCAAATCAGACATCCTGTCTAGCCTGACAGTTATTATGTAAAGGCCCAGTCACACTAGGGTCCGACTATCGCACGATTTTAAAATCAGATCCGATGTCACGGTTGCCAATTCTAAAAATCGGGTCCGTCGATCGCAGTATAGGTGAAAAAATCGGGTCCGACATGCCGATTTTAAAATCGTGCGTTAGTCGGGCTCTAGTGTGACTGGGGCATATACGATTTTAACCCAGTACCGTCTTTTTAGACGGAGCCGATAGCCGACAAAATCGGGTCCGACCTGCCCGCCGATTTTTAAATCGTGCGATAGTCGGACCCTAGTGTGACTGGGCCTTAACTAAAACGTTTTCCACTATCAGATTAGTTAAATTTACTTTTTAAGACTTCCTCTTTCCTTAATGTATGAATTTTCCAGGTGAACTGAACACACATGGCAAAGAGACAGGCTGCTCACACACAAACTAACCTTTTTTCTGTAATCAAAATCACTGTTGTAGATGTCTAGAAACGTATACAAAGGGTTTATAACCGAGAGGGTAGGAGTAGCATATGCATTCTATTCATCTTAGGAAAAAGACTGATACATGCGATTAAACGGGTTGAGGTTTTAAGTAGAAAACATGTTATGCGTCTGTGTTTCACTAGAACCTGTGCTGTCCCTCTGTAGACTACTGGTATCTCTTATAGACTAATTTATTGTCTCCCTTGGTTCTCATCACTCTCATTTACTTCATTCTAGGGTGTGGAGTAGTGGAGTAGACATAGATGGCGCTAAGGGTGTAACCAACATAATCAACTTTGAGTCAAACACATATGAAGATATTGCATCTTAAATCAAGACATGATTTTCATACGTGGAAGACCATTCTTATGCTCCAGAGGTGAAAAGGTCAATAGGTGTGGATAGATTGTACCTGCTTGATGCAGAATTGAATAACATTTTAAATCCTTGACCGTCTGAGTGAATACACATTGGCCGATACCAGCGGCGATTTCAAGGGAATAATATTTTGCTTTATGAAAGGAAATATTCGGCGTCGTTAGGGAAATCTGGATCATCGCTCAACAAAGGGATTTTCTCGACAGTGCAGGATTATAAGGGTACAATCCCATCTATGAGAACAGGTTTGAAACAGTTGAAGAGAGTAATACCCTGTAAAAGCTAGCTACGTGGAGATCTTACCTGCATTACCTACTCGAATAGCCTCTTTTACCTGGGCATACTTTAATAGCATTAAGCTGGCTGAAAGTAAAAGGGAAACTAAGTCATAACTAATACCACCACACAATTGTCAGATGGTGTTAAGCAAAATTCATAAGTAAATGATTTACTCTTGAATTTTAAAGAACTGTTAAACTTAACAGAACCAACACGTTTTAGTCAAATTTTTTCCAAGCACACACACATATATTATACAAATATGCCATGCCAGTGTGGGTATCCTGATGGAATGTCTCCCCAGAGGGGAGACATTCTATCAGGATACCCACACTGGCATGGCATATTTGTTTTATTATACCGAACAAACCCCAATTTGGTAAAATATCAATGAAAACAACAATGACTGTCGGTAGATCCAGTGAGAACGGTGGACGTTTTTTCCGGTGGACATGATGGAATGTCCAACCTTATCACGGCTCACGCTTTTCACGTGAGGTATAATAAATATATATATATATATATATATATATATATATATATATATATATATATATATATATATATATATATATAAACATATATACATACATATGATATATCACATGTGTGCATGTCCCTAAGTTACAAACGTTTTGTTGGCTTTGGGGAAAGGTTCGTGACTTGGGATAAAGTTGCATAAGGTTGTAATAATAATAATAATAATAACAATAATAGTAATAATAATAATGGTAATAATAATAATAAAATAACAATAATAATCATATTATCCTTATTATGAGTCTCACTCAGTATGGATAAACATATTACAGACAGGTAAAAATTATATTAAGATAGAGCATCATCTTACACAACTTAGTAACTAGTAAGCTGTGTAGCAAACATAGCGGTCAAGGGGAGGGCGAATATGATTGAAAAGCAATCAATTAGATATACTGGACCTTAAGCATGGAACTCCCTACCTAACAACTTGAGACAAACAACATCACTAAAAGTGTTCAAAAAACTAATCTCAACCTGGTCTGGAACTAACTGCATCTGCCCTCTCTGCTGCTTTAAATACCAGTAAACGAGCAGAATTATCTGCGATTTTACTCCAAAATCATAAATGTATGTCCTGAAAGACTAAAGAAATTACTCATTGTCAATTAATGTGTGCCAACCTACTTCCCCTCTACTTATCATTTATATTGCTGTTACACCATGTATGTTATATTTTGAATTGTTATTTTGTAGTCGGCCAAGAGCCCTGGCAGCTTGTGTTTACTATGTAAAATCATTACCGACTTGAAATAAAGATTATCTATCTATCTATATAACAGTAGGTAGTGCTCAGGGTGACGAGCTACATGCTTTATATATACCTTTAAGTATTTAACCCTTTCCCATCCGTAGAGCTCACATTCTAACATTTATATAAAATTTTGTTTGTGATAACAAAATATTAAATGTAACTCCCATTCAATTCTTTGTTTTGAAAAAAACAAAAACATTTCCAAATCGTACTTTAATTAATGTGTTACTCCTGACAGTGTCAAAGCATGTGCTTACTCCAGACATGACTTTGTTAGGGCTTGGTATGGTAGGGCAAACACCTTAACTCTTATACTGCTGGTGGCTAATTTGGCCAATACTAAAAAATGAAAGAAAATTCGGAAAATGCTAAAACCCAGGCACATGGGTACTCATCTGAGAGTACTCAGCGAGAGCTCTAATGAATACCAACATGAGAGGGTTAAGATGGTTTTCAAAAATCTTTGAGTCTTTGGGGTTTGGACAAAAGTAGCCACAGCATTGGAAGGGTTAAAGCCATCTCGCCTGGTCATCAAGTACTCTAGGTAATGAAAATAACAATTGGAGTCAACCCTGTTCTTAGGCACACCCATGGTTTCACCTGAGACTGGGATGGGAGTCCTAATCTCGGGTATCTCCAGGTAAACATCATACACAATCTCATTAGATACCTCTTATCATCACTGTCCTAGATTCTACTTCACAAGACCATTATCCATATATAAATTTTGAAAATAAGGTGCTCTGAGGTGCATTTTGGGACACTTTCAAGTGAAATAGATTAAGAACAAAGATTTTTTAAGGGGCCATTATTCTTTTTGCAGGGTCAGTAAATGCTTCCCTAAATATATATATGCTCGTCCAGAAATTGAAAAAATTAGGCACAATTTGTATGCAGTTATCCATTTTCAAAACCCAGAGGGTATATATGCTCCTAGATGTTGGTAATTTAGAATTAGATCACTAGTTTATCTAATGACAAATTTCATTATTAAAACCGCCAATCCAACTTGTAACACGCTATTTTAATTTGATTTACCTCGCATTTGTTGAGTAAGATATTTCTTGATAGCCATACATTGTAGTTTCAGTGTATTAAAAAAATGCTTATATAATAGTTACCCAGTATCTTTGCATCTCACAAAATTATTTTCATAAGTTTCTAGACTGGATTCCTTTTTTTTTTTTGCAGAACTGTCCTTATGGATTACAGGACTACTATACTGATACTATAGGGAATTTCACTATTGAATTATTCTTAATAATTGTATGTATTATTTTTGGAAAAGTTAATCTAAATAATCCTATTAATTGGTCACTTGCAACTTCCAGTTTCTTCAAGTTTGACTAGCCAAACTTTTTAGGAATCATACTTGTGAAATGCTAGTTATGTACTTAAAGTGAAATATAAAGGGTGTACATAAAGAACTAGAACTTCCCAATCAATGAACATGGTTTCATCTGAGCAACCAAAAAGAAGTGGCAAATTCAACCCTTGATAAAATATCACAAATAATAGGAGATACAACAAACTAGCAAGTTCATGTTGAGTATTATTTATTTTTCACATGTTACTTTTTACAAGATTTGGCCACCGTGTCTTGAAAAGTGTTTATTGCTGTTGACATAGTACTGCATATAAATCAATCACCACCAATAACCACTAGACAAAAGTATGCATAAAAGAATAATTCTTGCTTTTGAGATCTATTCACAAATATGTATTTACAGTAGGAAATCTGTGTTCTTGTTTGTTTAATGTTGCATGTAAGTGAAGATATGTTTGGTCTTTGGCACTTAATACTCATCGGCACCCTCCTCTTCTCCCTCTCCCTCGACGGAGTCTACGCCGACCTCTTCGTAGTCCTTCTCCAGAGCTGCCAGATCCTCGCGAGCCTCTGAGAACTCTCCCTCCTCCATACCCTCTCCCACGTACCAGTGGACGAAGGCGCGCTTGGCATACATCAGATCGAACTTGTGATCAAGACGAGCCCAGGCCTCGGCAATGGCAGTGGTGTTGCTCAACATGCACACGGCGCGTTGAACCTTGGCCAAGTCACCTCCTGGCACGACAGTGGGTGGCTGGTAGTTGATGCCAACCTTGAAGCCAGTGGGACACCAGTCAACAAACTGGATGGTACGCTTGGTCTTGATGGTGGCGATGGCAGCATTGACATCCTTGGGCACCACATCACCTCTGTACAACATGCAGCAAGCCATGTACTTGCCGTGGCGAGGATCGCACTTGACCATCTGGTTGGCTGGCTCGAAGCAAGCGTTGGTGATCTCGGCGACTGAGAGCTGCTCGTGGTAGGCCTTCTCTGCAGAGATGACTGGAGCATAGGTTACCAGAGGGAAGTGGATACGAGGGTAGGGCACCAAGTTGGTCTGGAACTCGGTCAGATCAACATTCAGTGCACCATCGAAGCGGAGTGATGCAGTGATGGAACTGACAATTTGACCAATCAGACGGTTGAGATTTGTGTAGGTAGGCCTCTCAATGTCCAGGTTACGGCGGCAGATGTCGTAGATGGCTTCATTATCAACCATGAAAGCACAGTCAGAGTGCTCCAGAGTGGTGTGGGTGGTTAAGATGGAATTGTATGGTTCAACCACAGCTGTGGATACCTGAAAGACAAATGAGACTTATAAGCAACTTGTACAATGTGACAAGGTATACCTAACATGTTCATGCCTGCAGCACACACAAACATCCAGAGTATTGAGGAAGTACCTTTACAGCCAGAGCATATTTTGTTGAAACAGTATTGATCAGAATACAACTACAGCTCCTAATTCAATGTTTTGTAAGTAAATAAATTACTCATTTATGAAGGTAGCAAATTTACAGATGAGACTTGGATGAGAACTCTCACCATAAAAGGTGTTTAATTTTCCATACTGTGTTCTTTATTTAGCAAAACATGCCATCCCAAGACCTTTGACCCAAATATGCTGATTTTATAGGTTGAATTGCATCCTATTGAAGACTCCGCTTCTCCCCTGGGCATTCATAAATATCAGAATCTTTTTCATTAAATGCTCTTGATTTCAGGTAGGGGATCAGAGATAAATTGGCTAAGAGAAATCTGTAAACTGGCCTTAGAAAAACCTGTAATAGAAACTAAGCTAGCCAACTAAGGCAAGTATTGAGGACTTGATTAGGAAACGTGTTGTTCTGCCACTGATGGATACAAGGAACAGAAGCATCTATAGTCTGAAAGGGTTATCAATGTACCATTTTTGTAACAAACAGGAAGGACCTGGATTTTTTTTCAAAACTATGCTGTGCTATTTTATACATTCATACCAAGAAAATGTGTGGTCATAAAGATTATATCTGAATATGACACAACACCTGTATATTGTACACTGCATGTTAACCCCCCACTGACCATGAGAGTTAAGCTGGTATAATGGACTCACCTGAGGTGCAGGGTAGATGGCGAATTCTAGCTTGGATTTCTTGCCATAGTCCACTGAGAGACGTTCCATCAAGAGGGAGGCGAAGCCGGATCCGGTGCCACCGCCGAAGCTGTGGAAGATGAGGAAGCCCTGAAGGCCGGTACACTGATCTGCCTGGATAGAGAGAGAGAAAGCAAGTTAATGTCAGTGTTGACGCTAGGAAAACATGTATTATGTATACATGCCAGTTTTAAGCAGAGGTAATTGTCTGCTTGCCACACACAAGAACTGAACATTGTCTCCAGATTTGAAGCTCTCTAAATAGAAAATGAAAGTATGTGCCATCAGAATGTCACATATCAAACAAAGTATTTAAGGGAAAATAATCAACATAATGTAAGCAAAATTAGTAAGAACAATTATAGCCCACCAATTCTTAATATGACTGCTGGAAAAATGTCTTGAACATTAGAAAATGACAATGGCTTCCCATTCTTATCATTTATACATTGGGAAAGAGCTATTAGACACAATTTAGGATTTCAACTTGTGAGTGACATTTCGCAACACCACAGTGTAAGAAAGAATAAAACCTACCAGTTTGCGAATTCTGTCAAGTACAAGGTCCACAATTTCTTTGCCAATTGTGTAGTGACCACGAGCATAGTTGTTGGCAGCATCCTCTTTCCCTGTGATCAACTGTTCTGGGTGGAAAAGCTGACGATATGTTCCTGTCCTGACCTCATCTGAAAAGAAGGAGCAAATATAAGTATATATCAGTGATCATACATCATGAAACTAATCCAATCAACTGCTGGTCTCATTTCAGCCAGTGAATTGTCTATCCTGGAGTAGATGTTTTTTTTGCATTTCATTTAGATTCTCTTGAAAAATCATGAGGTACATACGTGTATCATCTTTGTGAAACATTGAGTAAACTCTTAAGAATAAAATCACTTTCTGACCTAAAAGCAATTGGCTTAATCAATGCCAATAATAGTACATCCATTTATAAACCAAGATATGAAATGAAAGGGTTAAATGCTAACTAGTAGTTAAGTAAGTTTTTCATTAGCTATAAGTGTGTCCAATGTCTTTACTGGGACAGCATAAATAGGTTATTTACAAGTAGATGTGTTGCATACTCCGCATTACCACATTTCTTTTCTTGTATTTTAAGGTGAACGACATGGAAAACTCTTTAGAAAATTCCACATTTGTGTGCATAGCTTGAGGTGCTTTATTAACAGGTCTTTCCTCGCAGGCTAAAAAGAAATAATCTCAAGGTTGCCAGACACAAGCCTTCTGTCTGACTGCTGTGACTGGTGTGTCTATTTGTAACACCAACAACTGCAGGCTTCGAAGGCTCTTTTTCACAGATGAGAAACCTTTCCATCATACACAGATAGCTGTGAACAAAGCGAGCTGGCCCAGTGTACTGATTGTGTTTACACTGGGCCTGACTGACATGCCTTCGCTTTGAAAGTGCATCCTAGGCTCTCATAGCCAAGGAGTGGTGTATTGAGAAGGAAGATTCTCGGTGAAGTGACATCTGCTGTGAGGTCACAAAATTAAAGTTGCTAAGTGATCTACTTCTTAACTTTCCTCCTACTGAGGAGCTTCAAACTTATTTAAATAATAGTAATGCAGGCAGGGACTTACCCAGGCAACCACCAGGGAGTCATTTCGACTCCCAAACACAAGATTTTTTGGAAAATGACACCCAGCAGGGCTCGACGCTAACAGTAAACCTATGGCCCCAGGCCAGTAAAAAATGACCTCAACTGGTCCTACAAGGCCAGTAAACATTTGAGGATGTAATCTTGTTAAAATGTTTCCCTCCGGGAATGTCCCCAAATGTTTTTGAAATAAATGATAAAATAAGAAGAAATAACTGTTGTGGTGAATTTTATGCAATGTTTTCTCTTGTTATGTTAAAGAAAAAAAATGTAGGACCAGTGAAAATTTTGCAGGACCAGTAGATCCTAGGTGTTACTGGTCCTACAGGGCCAGTAACATTTTGAGTTAGCGTTGAGGCCTGCCCAGTTGTTTTTTACAAGATTTTCTGTATTTGTTAGAGTCCAAGGAAGTATTTCAAAAGTTTCACTCCTAGAAGACAATAGGTACATTAAATAACATAGAGAAGCCTGTTTAGTTTTGCCAAGTCAATATATAAGGTTGCTTTGATCATTCTTGTAAATTGGGTAACTAACTTTCGACCCCCTAGATTCCAAAAATCCTCAATTTTGACCCTGTGCATCTTCAAAAGTTACCTAAACTTCTCTTAAATCATGTGAGAATCATATAAATAGGCATCACCTTATTATCATGGATTGGTCTTTGCTTCCCGTGTCTTGATAAGATATCAGTCACAGTAAGCTGGCAACTCGGATGACCAGCATGACCCAGCAGGCCATGTGTGTGGTAACTGGAGGAGCTCAGACAAACGGCTCTTCCTACAAGTGGCAGTTGGGCATATCCAGTTACACCACTCAGAACATATCCTGCAGGGGAGGGGGGAGTTCTACGTGCCTATGAATAATTGGGTTCAACCGTCACGTTGTGGATGTGTCATTCTCATCAAATGACTGTTTCATTTGGCATTTTGCAAAGTTAATTATTTTTATCAGTAACATCTGCGGTGCAAGTTCATTTTCAAGCCCTCCTAAGATAGCAGACATTTTTGCTCAGATGCGAATGACAGCATCTGATAAATCAGACTACCTGAATATCTACTTGACCCAAATAACCTCGCAAACATTTCTAGACAGGCTGCAATGAAACTGACACCACTGCAGCAATGCGTCATCAACACGATGCCGATTGCAGTTTGCACGCAAAGGAATACTGAAGGGAAATATTCTTAATAAACCACTATTTTCCAGATTTATCTATAATTCATAATTTAACGATTCTTACCCACGACTGTTGGTTCGAGATCGACGAAGACGGCACGTGGGACATGTTTGCCGGCGCCTGTCTCGCTGAAGAAAGTGTTGAAGGAATCGTCGCCGCCTCCGATGGTTTTGTCACTTGGCATTTGTCCATCGGGCTGAATACCGTGTTCCAGACAGTACAACTCCCAACAGGCGTTTCCGATCTGAACACCGGCCTGGCCAACATGGATACTGATACATTCACGCTGGAAAGTGAAAAGCAAACATTGGTCACTCGTACATAGGAAACTAAGTTGGCCAAGTTGTTGGGTTCATGTCTGGTGCAGAGAACGATAGTGCACAGTACAAATATAGAATTAACGCCTGCGCACTTACTCATCTGTCAGACTGGAGCCTCGTGGCCTCAACTGGAAAAAGCCGGCCGGCAAGTTAGAACTCCTCGACGGCTCCAGTATTACCAACAATCCAATTCATTTAAAAGGTACAAATTAAAATTAAACTGGTAATTTTTATTTTATGAAAAATAATAATGAAGATTCTATTTGACAGGAACGTGAATTTCTAAGCATCGACTTTTTATGAATTGTTTGAACGGAACGCTGGACTAAACTTGAAACTTAACAACTCATACATAGATGATCAAAAATTTACTACTTGAAAATACTTCAGATGTGTGTATAAACTTACCATTTTTGTAGTTAGTTGAGTTGATTTCCTTGAAAATGGGTAAGAGAAGTTGAATAAATCTTGTAAGATTTGCGTGGAGAAGTGTTACGGCTCTCGACACAAAAACTCATCTGACCAAAAGAGGCGTGATCTGCGCTTAAATACCCCGACGTAACATAACCATAGCAACACGCTCGTCATGGGGGAACAACCCCTCCCATTGGTCCATTTATGAATTTGTGTCCCGCCAGCGTTCCAAAGTTTAAAACATGTTATACATAACGACATTCAAAAGATAAGGTACGAATGTCGGCGAATGATTAATGAACGTACGCAGCGGCGTGCTTTGGCCTGAAACGCGCGCCTGCAACAAAAATCGATATCCATTTCCCATGATTCACTGCGCCCCGGCTAGCTCCGCGAAGCACTGAAGTCGCGCATGCGGACTGGGGTCCATGTGAACTTGTTATTATTTTCTTTTCATGGTACAGATATTTTATTAAAAAATACAGATGTGGTAATAAACAGAGCGGTTCCAGTGTGATTTTCTGGAAGACATAGGATTTATCCTAGTTGCAAGGTGAGTGTGATCATAGTATGATGGTCTCCTCTGCAAAATATCTGTCTTAAATTCCTGTGTACCTCCATTTCACTCACTGTTGATTTCAACAAGAACTGAAGAAGGATGATATCACTTCCTAATTTTATTATTTTTGTGGCTCATTATACCATATTATATTTGTCTACCTGTCTGCCATTCATTCGAATAATCAGCGCATCATTACTAGTCATTATCTTGTATTTTGATTTGTGTAAGTGAACCGATTTGCCAATTTTTGTCAAACCCATGTAGTGTTGCTGTTGAACATAATTTATTTTAGTTGCAGCCACTGAGCCAGGCTTGAAGTCATCATCCCACTTTCTTGACCCCAACCCCATTCTTGCACAAACAGCTAGACATATTACCTACCTACCTACCCATACATGTGTAATTAAGTTTTTGAAATAGTCAGAATGAATGATTTCTAGGATTAATGCGGGTTAGGTGATGTGTCTTACTCATTTGATATGTTTCTGAATTAAAGGCAATCATTGTCTATATACAGTATATACTTGTATGGAGATGTATCAGTATGTATGCCAGCTAAGTGTCTTGGTGAGGAATCATTCTTTTTTTTTAAATTTCATGTTGTCAAGTCATTGAATGTAGCTATGCAACCACTAAATGATAAATACCTTGTTTACATCCAACATGCCTTTAGAGAATGCATGCCTTGCTTGTCCTTTTCAACGGCCTGCAATATTTAGAAAAAGAACTACAGAAATGATTATGAACAACTAAGTCTTCAGCAAAAAATGCATTTTTGTGCAACCTCTGATAATCACTTTTAAAAGTGACATTGCTTCTTATTAGTCATTATGCAGTCCCTGATATACTCCTAGTCAGGGTCTTAGCCAACATGGTGTCTGGGTGTCTTTCGGACTCCCTGGTTCTTGAAAAATGCCTGATTTTAGGTAAAAAGACACCCTAGATTTTGGTATGTTTTTTTTTATAAATACTAATTCCAAGTTAAATTTCTCAAAAGTTTTAACTTCAAAATATTAACAAAGACATTTCTTGAGGAATTAAGCATATTATTACTTCATTTGTTAATGTACATAATCAGTGTAAAGATTTTTACTTTTTCAGTCAGGGATTTTGGACACCCTCAATTCTTGAAATCCCAATTTAGACACCCTATGATGAAAATCCTGGCTAAGTCCCTGCTCCTAGTGAAAACCCTATAAAGACCTGACTAGTATACAATTTGATTTAAAATGTTGCAAGATGTAAAAATCAGTCCAAAGCCTTTCTGCTCAAGCATAAGATTTCTTAAGTACTATATTATATGCCACCACCTTGATACTTTCTAACCTTTTCTTTTGGCTGCTCAAATGTCTTAACAATTTTCATCTAACAAAGTAGGGTGATTTTAAAATTAAATCTGAAAATGAAACAAACCAGGATTATTGAAATAGAGTGAACCAAATTATTTAGGGTTGTGATGCGCAGCCAGGGAAAGTGTTAAATTGGTTTCATATCGATTTCTTTTTATTAAGCCAAGATCTCAGTTTGTTTTGTTTTGTTTTTGCAGAAGTCGGATCTAGGGCAGTGCCCCGAGAATGAAGCCAACATGGACGACAACGTGAGCCGCACCTCCATAGACTCTTCTTCCACTGGAGATGAATATGTCTTGGTGAACGCAGAGCCCCGACTACGCATAGCCAACAATGGTGATTTGACGGAATTGGAGAAAACCCTTACTGAAGAAATTGACAATATCAACGGCAAAAAAATGGCGTCTGTCGAACCCGATTCCAAAGGCGACAGTGGAAATGGAACTCAAAATCAAAACAATAGTCCAGTGGCATCGGAAAGTACATCTAGTGCAGTCACCCAGGTGCCTGTTACAGAAAAGTCAAAAGAAGTGGGGCAGAGTACTTTTTATAGTGCACATGTGAATCGACCAAGGGCAGTTTCGAGTATGGAGAAGAATTCTGCTGAGAATGCTGACAGTTCTGATACAGGTTAGTATGTATACATAGACATGTCTATAGACATTTTATGATGTAAACCAGGGCTAGAAATTAGTGGGTGCCGGAGAGCCGAGGGCTCCCTTGAATTCTCCTGTGGCTCCCTCAAATTTCTTTTGCTAGCTTTTGAAAATGCAATTGGGCTCCCTGGAAAAAAACTTAATTTCGAGCCCTGTAAACAATTAACCCTCTCCCACCTGAAGCGTACACATGATCTGACTGACATCTATGGATGAATATCTAGATACCAAACCAGCAATATTTTGAGAAATATTTGAAGACCAAAAGGTTTTCTTATTTAATGTATAACAATCCCTTTTCAAATATTCCCCTCTTTAGTGAATTACGGTCAAATTTGCCGGATCATGTGACGTGTGCACTCCGGATGGAAATGAGTTAGTGGGTCACACACCCAGAACTTCAATTAGCCAGATCCTCTGAAGGACAAACTGCTGCTTGTCCCAGGAGAGAATAGACCCGTATCAGTCATGTACTACGTTTTGATACCGGGTAGCCCTAAAGCAGCACAAGTTTGTAAGCTTATAAACTTATTTATTCGTTGAATCCATTCTCTGCAGAATCACAACAAATATGGTAACTTGAACCCCCTAGCCTCCTGCAATACAAACGGTTTGTATTGTGATCTTGAGTGAGCTGCTGCAATACAAACGGTTTGTATTGTCGGCCTGACTCAGATTTCTCAGGGCTTTGCAATACAAACGGTTTGTATTGTTGCTGTGAGTCAGCACTGCATTACAATCTGGATGTATTGTGATGTGACTGACTGGATGAAATATCATGTGTGGTAATTGGTAAATAAATTGACAAAATTAATTCAAATTCGATAATTTTTTCAGATCGTAATTCAAAACAATGAACATGGTTATAATGCTTTGATACTTGTTTTACTTAGTGACTGGAGGATCATATAATTCCTAGCCGCAACTAATACATGTATCAGTCATACATGTACCCATGTATCAGTCATACATGTACCCCCAACGGCTCTTTTCAGAGCCACCACATCCTCACAAAAGAGCTAAATACTCACAAGTGAAATTTTAATGTCATAATAAAGTACATATATAGTTTTATAATCATAATAGATATACACCTGAAAAAATATTTCCTAAGCCTTCTTTATAATTGACCAAGTTTATTAGTAAATATGCACTGTACCTTTCACCATCTTCCATTCAAGGTACTTATGCCATCAAAGTAATGAGTGCTTTAAATGCCTACAATACAAACGGTTTGTATTGAACCACTCAATTTCAGCAATACATACGGTTTGTATTGCAGGGGGTTCAAGTTACCATAGACAATACAAACCGTTTGTATTGCAGGTGGTTCAAGTTACACCCACAATACAAACGGTTTGTATTGTCATCGACAATACAAACCGTTTGTATTGTAGTTGGCTTGCAATACAAACTGTTTGTATTGCAGTTGGCTTGCAATACAAACTGTTTGTATTGTCAGCTCAACAATACAAACAGTTTGTATTGTCAAGTATGCAATACAAACTGTTTGTATTGCAGCTGAGGGCTACAATACAAACGGTTTGTATTGTAGGGGGTTCAAGTTACCATACTTGCAGAATCACAGGGTCTGAGTGACACTTAGATTTCAGACTTTTGTTAGATATGGACATGTTGATGTATGATTTCTAAGGTCAGGGGTGTCCAACTGATGCCCAGTCAGCCCAGACACCTTGTTGGCTTCAGTCCTGACTTTGAATTCAAGGATAAATGTTGAGTGGTATCTGATCAAGATAATTCTTATTCTGTGAAGTATGCATGTTTTGTCAGAAAGCATGAATGCAGTTAGTGTGGTATTTACTTGATAGTCAGCCAGAGGTGACATCATTTCTAGAAAATTTTATGAAATCTTCCTGCTATAAGGCTCGACATTACCTTACCTACCTGACTTACCCCCCCCCCAAAATTCTGGGTAAGTGATTAGGTAAGTGAACCTGAAATTGTTTATTATCTGCCAGAGGTACTTTAGCCACCTGGTCTGACCTGATCAACAACTATGCAAATAAGTTGAAATTTGGCCTAACATTTACTTTTTCCTTCTTTCTTAAAACAATTATTGAGATATTTAAAATTAAAAAGATATAAATAGATAAATAAGTATTTACTTCCATCAGACCCTCAAAAAAGATTTTTTAGGTTATGCACATTTTGCCTCTGGTTAAATTTTCAACGATGCTTAGTTTGCTTACCCTATCAGCCTCCCAGGTGAGCACCCTCAAAAGTTAATGTTGAGCCCTGTGAGCACTATTTTCCTGACTGCTTAATCCTTCCAAGGCTGGGGCCACTTTCTTCCAAAGCAAAAGAATGCAAAACCTTTTGAAAACCATCTAAACTCTGTCATGTTGGTATTCATATGAAAACTCTCACTGAGTACTCTCAGATGAGTACCCAATTGTGCCAAGGGTTTGGCCATTATTCAGGTATTTTGCATCATTTTGTATTGGCCGAATTGGTCACCAGCAGCATAAGGGTTAAAGTCCTGCATGACTGATTGATGTACCATATCTTTCCCCCTCCAGGCAGCATATTTTTCAGCTATGCAGAATCAGGTAGTAGTATTTCATGAAAACCTCTGTAGATTTCTAACCTTTCTAACATGTGAGAAAAGGCTTCTAGGATCAATGTTATTTCACTGGCACTGATGCATGAATAATAATCATCCTAACATGGGAACTAACAGATTCATAGCACACCCTGATGGGAAACTGACCAATTCATCCTGAGTTTTTTTTAACCCATTCAATACCTGTAGCAGGCAGCCAGCAGCCAAAACCGCCTGACTATTTTTGTGATATCTCTCTAGACAAAAGCATTGGTTGAAAATATTTGAAGGAGAGTTGTTCATCAAAGGTTTATCTGTAACTCTCCTTCAAATATTTTGCAAATTAATGCCTCATTCCAAAGTTGTTCTCAAAAGTATGACTGGTCCAGACGACACCCATCAAGTAAATTGTAAGGCATGAATGGGTTAAAGAGTGTGCTTTAGAAGTCAGAATTTTGATTTTTATTACCACTATGAAGTAGAAATACAGTATTAGGCAAAGGCATTCCCAAAGGCAATGGCCTTCCTCATTTGTTTTTTTTGGAATGTATTTTTGTTGCCATATATGGGTAGAAGTCCAAAAAGTCAAGGTGTAGGTCCACCAACACTCACTTTATTACCTTATTGTGGAGCCTTATATTATGTGAAAGTAAACCATGGTCTTAGCCAATATTTGGAAACGGTGTCCAAATAGAGGTTTCATAGACGTTTGTGTGTCCAAAGTGTGGTACGAAGTACATACTACTAATAAAGTATTAAACCCTATATATTTACTGATTTTGCTTTTTTAGGCCAGTAACTGCTTTGTGTGTCTTATAAAAGTGACACTACAGCTTCTACATCTTCTATCTTCTAAGAAAAGTCATCATCAGCAAATTCTAACATAAACTTTTGGGTGTACAAACTGTCAAAAAACAGTGTTCTGGGTGTCCAAATGACACGCTGGACGCATAGGTGGCTAAGCCCCTGAAGTAAACGCCGCTGGCCATAGTCTGAGCCAGCAGGGCGTCTAGGCCTCTTTGGGACATCCAAAACCTTTAAAAGCACCCCTCAGGACACCCAATTTTTTCTGTGGAATTTCTTTAAATGTCAATCTCAAGCATATAATTAAAAAATTTCATCTCCATATAATTCCCATGACATTGTATATGGATATTATTATTATGCCTTATTTTGATAAATGTATACATGTTCATGGTTGAAATTTGAGTATATTGTGGTCTCCCTTATTAGGCTTAAAAAAATTGACGCCCCAAAATTTTACAATTGCCAATTTTGGGCACCCAGGTTCTAAATCCTGGGTAAGACCCAGCATTGCTGGGTATGTTACAATGTCTCCTTCAAATAGTTCCCAAAATATTGGCTCTGCGGAGATCACCATAAAGGTCACACTGATTCTGGCCTGCAGTGATTAATTGGAAACAAGGTACTGCCTAGTTCTCCTTCGAGCAATTTTTTCACCTCTTTTACCCATCAATACTCACAGTGAGCAAAAGCCGCCAGCCAGTTTTATTGAAATCTTTCTGGCTTTATGAAAGCATAGTTGGGAAAATATCTCCGAAGGAGAAATATTGGTCAGGCACAACAACTCTCCATCAAATATTTTGGAAAATTCTTCATAATTCCCAATTTATTGTCATAAGTATCATAGATCCAGTTGGCAACTTCAAGAGAATCTTTAAGACATTAATGGGTTAAATATATATTTAACCTGAAAAGTATACCCACTGTAAACCCTGTCTATACTGACTTTGTTTTTAATGTAATTGACCACACTTGGTGCCATCTATGGGCAGACAAAGAAACTAAGATATAGACATCAAGGTAAAAATCTACAGAGCAGAAAAGAGGAAAGCCTCTTTCTAAAAACAACTTAAACTAGAAGTTAGTCTAAAGAATAGGGTTAACCTAAGGGAAGTTGTCTGAATTTGATGGACAATGTTTGAAGCAACTTGTAGAAAGAAAGTTGCTTGTTGCTTGGCATCCTTCACTCTAGCCAGACCTAGAAAAAAAAATGTTCGTTTCCAGTAACAGTTAGGAAAAAATAGGGTAGGTAGGTCAGTAAAACATTTTTTTTTGATATTTTTTTTGATCAAAAATGTGTGCTTTATGCATGTTTTACGGTGATTGGGAGTTGGGAGCGCAGAAAAAACATAACTTGTTAGGGTAGGGTTACAAGAAACAAACAACTTTTTTATGCCTATCAATATACTTATATACAGTAATCGTACATCTGACTGGAAAAACATGCTCTGTGCTAGCTTTGCTCTATATCTATATATAGGTCAACCAATCAACAAACGTGACCGTTTTAGTCTGTGAAGTTTGCTATTCATTTGAAAGGGGTTGAAATTTTCAATTTCTCATTGAAATCACTGATTCTTTGCCTAATTTGTTGCTGATGACCAGATGGTTCTGCCTGTAAATAATTTCGGATCTATGAACTACGTCTGACTTAAGTTTGAACTGTCAGCATTCAAAATTGAAAATAATAAAATATATTGCCAACTATCTTCCTAACCTATTTATCCCTACAGCTCTCCTCAACCCATATCTTCTGTGTGTATGAAAAGAAATGATTTTAAGAAATAATTTAGGATTAATGTGTAGAGTGGCAGAATATTTGAAGGAGAGAATTATTGATTGTTTTTTATCAACACCCCATAAAATATTTTACAACGTACGCTTGTTCATCCGGAAAATATTACTGAAATACATAGCTTTAGCAGGGCATCTCGATGTCATTTGGACACGTAGACCCTCAAACAATCACCCATCAGAATACCCATTTTTGTAAGGAATTTCTTGAAATGTCAATTTCAAGCATATAATTGAATTCTTTTCACCTCAATGTAATTCACATGGCATAGCATATGGACATTATGCTATATTGCTATAATACATGTTTACAGTTGTAATCTGTGGCCTTCCTTGAAAAATAGGATGCCCCAAAACTTAACAGTTTTGCCAATTTTAGGCACCCAGTTTCTAGATCCTGGCTAAGACCTTGCTGGAATAGTTTGATCTTTTTTTGGCCAGCACTGACCTGAGTTCACAATAAACTTAATCTCTTAAATCATTCTCATGATTTTTCAAGAAATTCCAGACCTGTCTTGGTGGTTGTTTGTGATGCAATAGGTGTCCAAATAAACATCCAGTAACCCAGCTCACTAAGGCCGTGCATTCACAGTATTAGCGATAGGGTAAAAAAAAGTTGCATCCACACTCATACCAGGGTCCAGAAAATCTTGCGTCCTGGGCATGGGCCTCAGATGGATGTTATTTATCTGGGTCAGCAGTTGTGGTCACTCAGGGGGGTAAGGGGTAAATGGGTAGATTTCTTTATCCAGCCTGTGCTGACTGTACCACTGGTTATGTTCTGAGCAGCTTAAGAAACTCTCATAGTTCTAAGGGAAATTATTGGGTTCTTTGTGGGAATCTTCTGCACCCAGTGGGCTCAGACATTTCACACCACTGCATCTCCAGATTCACTTGACTATGCGTCAAAAGGATACTATTGGGACGATGTCCTCGCCATCCCTCATTCACATCTTGATCTATGCTCTATAATATAGGTTTTCGTCTAAGAGTAGAATATTAGCTAGGCCAGTGTAGTCATTATTTACTTAAGACCTCGCTTAACTAAGCACTGGGTTTACCCTGTCCCTTGAAGGCCTACTGAATCTAAATTTATTTTGATAGTGAATATCAATATTTGGATAGTATTTCCAAGAGAAAATAACTAAGGTCCACACCTCTTCATGCGCTTTTAGTACTCACTATGCTAAATATACATGAGTTGTTCTCTCTTTCATCCTGAGAGTATATATGCAGTATGTGGGATAGTACTCACAGATATTTATAAACCTGTCTGTGCCTGTTGTTAAAGGTATTCGGTTTATAGTCTCGTATCCACCGAAGTTCTCACATGACCTTCCTCCCCTAGCAGGCCTGTACACACGGAAACCATTTCAATCCCTCGAGGGATATTCCAGAGCAGTTGGAAGCATATAGCACACAAGCTCTAAGCACTACCTTATTAATGCTAGGTACCCAATTTGCAGCTGGGTAGACTGAGGCAATATGGAATTAACTGTCTTGCCCAATGACAGACCAAAGTGCCCCGGCCAGGAATTGAACCAAAGACCTACTGATTACTAAATATAGTCCGACACCTAACCAACTGAGCTACTTTGTTGTACTTTGTTGTTAGTCACAAGAAGGTCTGACTATTTTCATTATCAGTTGGTTGGATCTCATTTCTACGTCTATTATTAGCCAAATTCTTCATCAGTTAGAAACTTGGTCTTAGCCAGCAGGCACCAACATAAGTTACAGATCTAACTTACCATGCCGTGCAAGTAGTTAATAATTTCTACTTGCCCAACATAAATTTTGGCTTGCCTGAAATGATATATAACATATGCTCAGAGTGAATGGCATGTATTGCTTTAATATCATCGATTTATTGATTTAAAAAACATTTTTTAAATATGCTGCATTGTTAGCATTATACTGGGTATTTGTGCCATTTTCTCTATAAAAAAAAGTGCAGTGTCCAGAAATTCCGCTTACACATTTGGGCAAGTGCAAACTAGAATGTACTTGCCTGAAAGCCATTTGAAAAAGAAATTACTTGCCAGGGCAAGCGGGCTAGTACTTATGTCGGTGTCTGGCCTGGAAGCAGGGACTTGTAGACAGGCTGTTTCCTGAAAACCTCCTTTTTGTACTCAAAAACTTCTACAAGAAATATTCAATTTTTACTCCTTTTCGCTGATAATCAAATCTTTCCATGTCTTTAGGACTGGCAGTTTCCTAAAAAAAAAACTCAAATATTTCTCTGAAGAATTTTCAATTCTTAGTTCTTTGGACCGATGACCATATTTATCCTAGCATTCAAACAATTTCTACGACATGGCTGAAGTGTAAATTGGACACAATAGGCAAACACGTGTGGTTAGTACTAGGATTTGAAGAAGCTGAGTAATGCAATTAGACGGTCAGAAATCTAGTGAATGCTGCTTTTGGCAGGCATTTTTTAAATCCTGGCTAAGACTCTGCATGGAACTCCAGTAAGATATGCTGGGAGATACCATGCAGCTAGAGATAAGAGCCCTATCATGTTGGACCATAGACTTAGCTTCCTAGTCCCTGATAAGTGAACTTCCCTGCTGAGTTGACCAGCTGACATGTTGTACCATTTATCACAGGTCTATGACATATACTATTGGATAACAAATAGCCTAGCTACTAGGCTGTGTTTTGCTTATTTCATATATAAATGTATGCCTGCAACTTTACTTCTTAGGGACTACTATGTACACTAGACTAGGTTCTAAGTCCCTAAAAAGTTGACATTCCCTTCTGTGCTGACCAAGCAGTGTGGTGTAGTACCAGGTATGATAGATAGATGGCACCACCTGCTCCTCCTATCTCTAGAGGTTTCAAACTGTATCTTCTATTCCCCTGGTGAGATAAGTGTTAACTAAATTGACCATTGTGGCACCTATTTGGTGCTTGGTAACAGAAACAAACATAACAGAAACATTCACATGACAGCCTAGAAATCTAGGCTACATAGGGACTTGTGGCCTTCTGTTGGCCATTTAGTTCACACAATTGCCACAGGAGGGGGTTGTCAAGGTAGTATATTTCCAACAACACTCGTAGTACACCACCCATCTATCCAACAAGGGATGACATTTAAATAGGGCATATGGGAGGCAGGCTAGATAACAGAGTGGTCTGCTTTAAAAGGATATAGCCAGTTGCCAATGCAGGGCTCGAAATTTGTCTGTCCCACAGATAAGATGCTAATTAGGGCTGGAATCAATGAGGAAAATGTCGAACCGAACCGATTCTGAAATTATACCGATTCCGATTCCGAATCTTAGCGTTGTTTTGGTCTCTCAGAGGAAAATCATGATCTATATAATAAAACAGCCTGAATTAGGTGCAATAGGACTAATTCAACTCTGTGTTGCGGATTTGTTTTTTTCTGCCTGTATGATGTACCTTTACTGAAAATTTCTGACATGTGAGCATTTCAATAAAGGTATATCAGGTATTTTGTTCTGACATGTGTGCTCTGTTGTTGAAAGCGCATTCAATTGCTAGCCCCCATCTAAACCGGTTCATGATATAGCACTGGCACATATTGTCAGCTATATGATGCGGTGCACCGGTTGTTTGAAACAAATGCATCCATTATGGCAGAATTCTATGTCACGGTTGCCGGGAAGCTGTCATTAGGATGTCATTAACAGGCAGTAAACCGCCTGGAGAGCATCTTGAAAGGTAATAAAACAATTAAGAATGCCCATTTCTATTCAGTGGCTTCTCATAAATGTGTATCGATACCTGGCGACTCTTGGAAATGTCAGTTCTGATCGGCAGCTAAGTACCGATCCGAGCAGTCGATCCTCACTGATTCCAGCCCTAATGCTAATCTTTTAGGAGATGATTAAATGATTTAAAAGGACAATTGAGGTACACATTCTGTAAGGTAGAAAACATCCTTTGCTAGGACTTATGGAGCTATCCAATGAATAACATTTTAAATTTTAAATCCTGATATTTTATGTGTGAAATATTGGGTTGAGACAATGTGCCTAACATACCATTCTCTACCTCTCATGCCTACCATCAATCCTACAGTACCCGCACACAGGTTCTTTAGGGTGTTCCAGGACTACTACCCTGATATGGTATGGCTTGCTCAGTTGGGTAGGACACATTGTAAGTAACAAAGGGTGCTGGTGGGTTTTTTGGTACTTTTGGGTATTCCAGGGCTACCTGTATGTGGTAAGGTCTAGGATATTGGTTTTGGTGCATGTACTTAAATGTCTCTGGAATTTATGCCTCAGAAGGACACTTCGTGAATAATAATACCCCCTTTGAGAGACTGGTCACAGGGATTCAAGTACTTCACACCCTCTTCTTGAGGTCATTAAGTGGCTGGACTGGCAAAAAAGTTACAGGACCTGCAGAATCTGGAAGCAGCTAGTCCATCGGACTGGCAAGAAAAAAATTGAAAGTAAACCTCTGTTGAGGTGATTTACAATGACCTTCTAATGATACCTTTAATAGAAAAGACAATGAATGGCTGTAATTGAGGTTGGTAGTTGGTACTGTGTCGATTGTCACATCTTTTCTTGCTTTTACTTAAATAGTGCTTAAATTAACCTATAGGTGGTGGGATGATGGCATTGTAATCTTTATTGCTCAGGCCAGTCCAATTTGATTTTTGGTCTTACAGATTTTTTTGCTCCAAAAAAGTTCATAAGGTGCAAAAAAACTTTTAAAGAATTTCAAAATTCTTGGTCCGGAGGACAGTGTTTACATCGGAAGAAGCAGGATGTTGCGTTCTGTGTGCAATTCATTATACGGACCTCGGAGGAGTTCTTATAAATGATTGCGGGTTTAGACGATGTATGCGATAGACAGAGATCGCATAATTAAGTTTATTTTGAATGTTTTCCTTGAATATAGTGGCCTGAAAAATTTAGAATCAAGGTGTATTTCCGGGCGAGTAGGCACAAATTATAAACTTTTTTTTAGAAATTCTGGAATTTTAATTTTTTTTTATTTGCCCAAAATCAGTAAGCTATTCTGTAAGACCAAAAAAATGAATTGGGCTGGCCTTAATAGGTATTGAGAATTACCGGTAGTCAATATTTAACCATCAGTGTGTCATTTGTAGGTGTGACTTATAAATACATAAATTTTTGTAGTAAAAAAAATCTTTTGAGTAACACTTTTAAATTAGTTGAGTGTTGTCTCAAATTCTTATTGCTACATGATCATACACAAATCTAATGTGCACATTTATGGTGAAAATTCTTTTGGGTACTTCCGTAACATTCTTCCCAAATTAGGTACATATGACCTCATGCCAGCAGAGGCTACTAACATATCTTGCTGTGGCTGTGAGTGCTGTTTATCCCATATTGCTCTATAATTAGGGATGGGGACCGGGGACCGGTTCATATATGTGATACCGGCCTGAGCATTGCGGTTAACCAGTCAAAAACTGGACCTCCCTCTACACGGTTCGGTTTTCTATGCATGCACAGGGTTCCTGGAGGCGTAATAAAACTGTCAGCACCTACCTCCTTGCTGGCCTCATAATGTCTGCCAAGCGCAACGATCAAACAGTCATTTCAAAAACTCTGGCACCGTGCCCACTCTCACTATGCTCAGAAGCCTTCTGAGCGTAGAGAAAGTGGCAAGGGAGCTAGTATATAGGAACTTTCCAGAACTTTCCAGTTCAGGCAAGTTCAGCCACGCATTCCATTGCGTAGTTTCGTATCCAAGAAATGTCATTAATAAACCGTTTAGGAAACCGTGATAAAACCGAACCGTAGAAGCAAAACTGAGAACCGAACCGAACCGTAGAATTCTCAACGATCCCCATCCCTACTTATTATTATAGACCTGCTTGCACAACAAGCTATAGGGTCAAAATCGATATGCACAACAAGCTATAGGGTCAAAAGATAATCATACATTGTATCCCTCTCTTGCATTGGGTACTATCTATGCATTAACTCAAGGATTTAAGCCTTTTCAGGGCACAAAATTAGGGGGTGCCGGGAGCCGAGGGCTCTCTTGAATTCTCCTGCGGCTCCCTCAAATTTCTGCAGGGAGCCCAAAAATGTACTGGTTTCTATATATACACAGCATCTGAAAGTGGCTTTCAAAGATGCAATCGGGTTCCCTGGAAAATATCTTAATTTTGTGTCCCGCTTTTGAAACAAGCTTAGTTGTACCAAATGTCATCCAAGCATCCTGCCAACTTTATATATATTAATATTCATATTACAGAAAACTGTTTGATGAAGATATCTTCATCAGAACCCAAACACCAACTCTGTCTCAAGTATCCTGTGAATGTATGCTTTATTCCAAAGTTATTTGAAAAAGTATCGTAATCCTGACAACACAGCAATGTTAATCAACAATGGCTTTGTTATTCATTTATACAAAGACACCACAAGAAGCATTTGTTTCACTATTGCACCACTCACTAAGTAGTCTTTTCAAGCAGCAAATATAGGCCACAGCCAGAGTTGTCAGTAGCCTCTGTTTCAACCGATTTGAATACTGTAAAACCCTTTATGAACACGCACATTTTTATTCACGCAACTGCCGTCTTAATCTGATCGCGACCATTTAATTACACGCATCAACTGCATCACCACTAGATGGGGCATTGTTATGATATTTTGAATGTGTATCAGCGCCAGTAATATATGTGTTATCATCACCTAGGGTGAAATGCGTGAAATTAAAAGGGACGCGATAATAATGGATTTAACAATATGCCTGTAGTAATGACCCTTAAATGGCCTGACTATTTTGTTAACTCTGACAAAAGCATGATTTGGAAAATATTTGAAGGACAATAGTTTATTAAAACTATATCACATCAATAACTCTATTTCAAACATTTTAGGAATTCATATTTTATTTGGTATTCATTTTCAAAAGTATCACAGTACCAGACAACAAAGTCAAGATGAACTCTCAACTGTCATGAATGGGTTAACTGGTTTCATGCTCTCTTTGTAGTAGCCTGCCTCCCAGGCCTTATTTTTAATGTCCTCCCTTGTGGATAGATGGCTCTGCAGTATACTATGAATAAGTATGATGAGTGAGCGAAATAAGTGATACAGACTAGAGCTCAAGTGTGTCCCCCTTGAGGATTTTTTCAGAACTAAACCTGGAGTGAAATCAACTCATGTCAGATCAGTGAAAGAGCCAGATATCACAGGCTTGTAGCAAGTCTATCTTTGTAGATGTGCAACAAGCTTATTAAACCCCTTCATGCCTGAAGATCTCATTGTCAAGAGTCGTCTGGATCTTTGAAACTTTTGTAAATAACTTTGGAATAAATCTTGAATTTACTAAATTGTTGGGACAGTTACAAAAACACAACTATTTTTTAGGCCTTAGGATTTACCTAAAATCATTATTTCAGGAGCTGCAGGCATATAAGGGGAATGTGAGCAAAATTCCAAATTCCAATTTTCTGTTTCTTTTGACTCTTAAACTTGTCAAAGTCATTGGGTATTCATGGCTCAGCTGATAAAACAGCTTCATGGAAATTGAATGTTTATGAGCAATTCAAGTTTTTATTGTGATAGAGTGTTTGAGATAAGAATTTCTACTGCACAGTGACCAGCCCTAGTTATATTACCGACATATATATTACATTTATACTACATATATATATATATATATATATATATTATTTATATTACCTATCTCCTACAATATCTTTCAAGAGGGGCTCAAAACTTCAGAATGATGATACCAAATATGGCATGTCTATTTAGGGTACTTAGGCCTAAAAAAAGTTGTTTGTTTCTTGTAACCCTACCCTAACAAGTTTATACTGAGAAAATCCCTACCCAAAAGTTTTTTCTGCCCTCCCAACTCCAAATCAACTTAAAACATGCATAAAACACATATTTTTGAACAAAAAAATGATGTAAAAAAACTATCTTACCAACCTACCTATAGTATCCTATTTTTTCGGACCGTTACAGGAAACAAACAATATTTTTTCTAGGCCTTAACAGGCGTCAATGGGTAAATCCCTGTTCATTATTTCGTACCTAATGCCATACTGCCACAAGCAATTATAATATATTATTGTAAGGAGGGGCGTGGTGCAGTAGAAAAAACATATACTTGTCTTCACTCTTGATCTGCATGAGCCACTTCAGCTGTCTGTGCAGGCAAGAGGATGAGTAAATATTCTCGTGTTTTCCGTGTTGTGTTTTCCGTGTTGTGATTGTTGCATGCTCGTGTGTTTGCAGTCGCCAAGCGCCTCATGAAAGGTTTCCAAGACGACCCCGAGGCCATCTGGCAGCCTCGCGAGAGCTCAAGTGAGTAGAGCACCCTATCACCAGGGGTCAATACTAACTTTTCAGCTTAGATGAATAAAAGAATGGATATGTAGCGAGAGACCAATTACTATATGCGCTACAGTGAAGGCCTGGCTATGTCAGGGTCTTAATTCTGGCTGAAGTGTGACGTCACTAGGAGACAAAGACCAATGAGGGCTCTCGTATCGTTTACATTACAGAGAAACAGGAGCGCCAACATGCGCAGTACACGACTTTTGGGCTATTCGCTGCAGCCAGGTTGTTCAGATTGATCAGCTGGTTTCATATCCACTTGTTTTTATTCCTCTAAGTTTAAAGTAAGGCCTAAAAAGTTGTTGTTTCCTGTAACACTACTCTAGCAAGTTTTTACTCGAAAAAATCCCTACTCTATAAAAAAATTCCATCTTTTCCTCCTACCTTTGTTATCTTTTCGGACCGTTACAGGAAATAAACAATTTTTTAGGCCTATGGGGCCAGCCGGGCTCATGAGTCGTGACTGTAGGAAATAAGGTGCCAAAAACAGATATTAAATGGCCAACCAGTTATTTAAAATAATTTTCTCTATAAAGGTAAAAATAAAAAATGTTATGTTTATGGTTACCCTGCCGATCCTGTTTTTACCGCCCTCGAGACCGTAATGGGTTTTTAAAAAGCTTTTTTGGTCTTAATGCAGGTACACAAAAGAACTGCAGGTACACAAGGGACTTGTTTTAAATCTTACAGTACTACAAGGACTATGTATAAAATCATATTAGCCCAACAACAATGATGCATATATTTAGCATATATGCACAATACAACCTGACTGAATATTTATATATTGCCACTTCTTATTAGAATACCTGGCAATCAGCAAAAAAAATATTGAAAAAAGGAGCCTACCGACCAACCCTTTTTTTTTGGGGGGGGGGGGGGGTCATGTGACTACGAACATAACATTTTTTTGGCCTAAAAATATAACTAAAATTAAAAATGTGCTCATGTGATTTTAGAGAAAGAGATCTGCCATCATGAAGGGGTTAACACAAGGCAAATGCAGGTTAGGCGAGAAGACTGAAGCATCAGTATTGATAGCTAGCAAACTCTGAGCGCTAGCTGTGAGAGCCGCCAGGCATGAAGGGACTGTATTTAAACATGTGGGGGCTGCCCTCACTGTCTGAAGGGAATGGTTTGAGCACTAATTGGGCTAGCTCTTCAGCGTTCGTCAGAGATCCTGCTACTAGAGTATAGACTGCAAATGAATGGAAAACGTTGCTATTGGCATTACTTCTGTCAATATCAATGTCTTTATTATCTTCATTGTAAATGTTCTTGCATTGTTATCATTATCATCATCCATGGTCTTAGCCAGCAGGGCATCTGGGTGCCTTTTTGGACACCCAAACCCTTAAAAAGAACCCCTCAGGGCACCCATGCCTTATTTTGATGAATTTATACATGTTTATGGTTGAAATATGAGTATATTGTGATCCCCCTTAAAAATTTGGACGCCCAAAAATTTTACAATTGCCAATTTTAGACACCCAGTTCCTAAATCCTGGCTAAGACACTGTCATCATCAGCGTCAAGATAGTCATATTTTCATCCTTGTCATCATCACCAGCAACATCAGTATCTTTATAGTCATCATTAATTTCAACATCATCGTCATCATTGTCGCTCATCATCATCATCATCATCATCACCGGCAGCAGCAGCATCAGTATCTTCTCAGTCAGTCATCATAATTGTCATCATTGTCGTTGTCACCATCATCATTAGGGTTGGGAATCGGTTGCAATTTCATGATTGATAATCAGTTACAGCCAACCGATCGATTATCGATCATAATCTGTTCATCGCACTTTTGCACATAATTGGGTACTAGAGGTCTAGAGCCCAATAATAAGTGATAGTCTATGACAATTACTTGCTATTAGCACCTACCTTAACTTCGTTTTGAAGTGTTTTTGGGGCTTAGTTTCATAGCAAGAAAGCTGACAAACCTTTTCCGATTATTATCGATTGCCAGTTTTGTAATCGAGTAATCAGAATCAGAGAGGTAAATGATTGATTATCGATTATAATCAATGATCGTCCCAACACTAATCATCATCATTATTATTATCATCATCATCATAATCATCATCATCATCATCATCATCATCATCATCATCATCATCATCTTTACTAGCCATGTCTTTTTGTTTTTGAATTTTTACAGTGCTCAACAACTCTAGAGTGTCAACTAGCCCTACATTTATGGCAGGGCTAGTGTACATTATTTAGATACTGACCCCACCACCTTTTTTTGATTACTGGCCAGAGGCTAGGAATCTATCTCAGTTGTCAAATTAGCCAACTGGTATATGGCAGTGTTGTAGTTTGGGGTAACTTATTGTGGAAATATCGAAATGTTGCCCACTCTAAGCAACACGTATGAAAAGGGGAAGGAGTATTTAGAATAATATGTTCATGCTGTAACATGTACATGCACTGGAAATGCCTAAGTAAGACTACTTATTGGATGAGAAGGTTGCATCCTGAGCAAACATATGATTGAGTTATATACAGGGGCAAAAAAAATTCAAAAAATTGTTGCATGTTTCTGGCCTGGCCATAGAGGTTGCTGGTGTTGTTTGCAGTGCTGGTACAATAAAGTAGCTTTATTATAAGTATATAGATATGACAGGGCTCGGCGCTAACAGTGAACCGCTGGCCACAGGCCGGAAAAAAAATTCAAAACCAGCTTCGGGCCAGTAAAAATAGACCTCCAATGGTCCTACAGGGCCAGTAAACATTTGGTGATATTCATGTTAAGACGTTCCCCCTCAAGAATGTCCAAATGTTTTTGAAATATATGAAGATAAAATAGATAAAAGCAAATGTTGTCAGTGAATTTTATGCAATGTTTTTTCTTGTTACGTTCAAGGAAAGGTAGTAAGACCAGTCAAACTTTTGCAGGACCAGTAGATTCGAGGTGTTACTGGTCCTACGGGGCCAGTACCATTTTGTGTTAGCGTTGAGGCCTGTATGACTAATGAATATGAGTAAAAATCTTGAATATTAATTTGTGTGTTTTGTTTACTTTGCAGCTCAGGACAGCAGCACCCCGTCTGAGCCGAGCACGCCCCAGGAAGGGGGCAACACCGTATTTGACAACGTGACGTACCTGGGCTCGGCGTCGGTGAACGCCCCACGCAGCGAGAAGGAGATCTACCAGAACATGGCTGTGCTCAACGAACACTCGCAGATGACCATCCCCATACAGCTGGTCGTGCCCAGCCACTCCGAGGGAACCATCAGGTAACAATACCCAGCTCAAAAATAAATAACAACGAAACAAAATCAGCAGGGCACGACATTAACTTTTGCAGCGACTTGCCCCGTAGGGCAAGTGAGATTCAATTTTCACTTGCCCTACTCCAACTTTCACTTGCCCTTGAAAAATTGTATGTTTTATAGTATTTCATTTAAAACCAAGTAGAACATGGTTCTGGCTTATGGAAGCATATTTTCTAGGGCAAGCTTGGATGGCAGACCACGAAACTTGCACACATTCTCAAAAGAAAACCTGAAATATACAAAGCGTACTTTCCCAGTGGGGCAAGCAAGGTGCAGTTTTCCACAGCCCCACAGCTATAATTTACAAATTCTACTTGCCTGGGGCAATGGGGCAGCACCCAAGGTCGAGCCCTGATCAGCTTTTCTCCAAAACGTTAAATAGGCTGTTGACACTCTGACTGTATTTCACTAATTGAAGGGTGAGCTTTGAATTTGAGTTTATTTACTCCCTTCTTCAACCTTTTACAGGTGATCGATTTAATTATCATTTTTTTGCCCAAAATTGGCAATTGTTAAATTTTTGGGTTGCTCTATTTTTCAAGGGAGACAACAATATACTCATATTACAACCATAAAAATGTGTTTCTTTAATGAACTAAAGCAATTATGTGCTTTGAAAAGATATTTTTATAAATCACTCACAAAAATATTTTGGGTGTCCTAAAGGGTGATTTTTAAGAGTTTGGGTGTCCAAATAACACCAGACACCCTGCTGGCCAAGACTATGCTAAAGCACTTATGCTGGAAGCTGCCCTTATACCTGTTATTGTCTATTTCTCCTCACAGGCTGGTAGATCCTGGGACTGACACGGACATCGCCACCTACAAGATTCACCGAATCCTCTTCTGCGCCCGAGGGCCCGTCGACACTAACGAGAGATGCTGCTTTGCGTTTACTTGTAGCCATGGCAACAGTGCTGAGAGCGCCATCTTTCAGAGCCATGTCTTTCAATGCGAAGCACCTGAGGTTGTAAGTATAACATGCAACAAGAGAAATATTTGAGACGTGAATGTCTGCATATGAGATAGTTGCCGATGACTTGGGGTTAGGCAGTGATTTAGTCTGTGTTTTTGTCAGGTACTCCTGTTTCTTCTACCACTTACAACTGGCTATTCACTACTTAGCCACAATATGGCGAAAAAAGTAATGATAATCGAAATTCTCTATGCGAATGTACACACATTACAATTTAACAAAAAAACTGATCATACTGCAGTGCCACCTATCCACAAGGGATGACATGTGAATCTGGCCTTGAAGCTAGGCTACAGACCGACTAGACATGCCTACATTTCCATCCCGGATGTCACTTTCTACCTGTTACTAGTGTAGTGAGACATGCTCTAGTTCCTCTTGATACCTAGGCCTCTCTCTAGAGCCTTCTGTGCCTATGCACCACACCTTTGAAACGAGCTCCCATCAAGGCTGCTGATAGTGTGCAAAACATCAAGACACAGCTGAAAACATTGCAGTTTCGAAAGGAGTTTATTTGACTATATGGACCATACACACCTGTCCACTGACTAGTCTTGAAAGTGCTTTTGAACATTATAGGTGGAAAGGGCACTATATCAAATATCCATTATTATTATTATCTCTCTAACACCCCAGTCACATAGAGGATACAACTACCCTCAGTAACCTTCTGGTGGCAAATCACAGGCAGGGTCTTAGCCAGGATTTTAACTTTTCAATTTTGAGTTTTTGGGGATAATAACCAAATATTTTCCTGGGAAACCATCTGCTAGGACATGGCTGAATTGTAAATTCCCTTTTTTGACACAATAGGCTATTAAATGGAGTTGGTATAAGCATTTGAAATAGATAAGTAGCTAAATCTGGATGGACCTAAATCTAGGAATCGCTGTTTTGGACAGGCATTTTTGAAATCCTGGCTAAGACCCTGTTTTGAACATGTGCGATATCTGGCCATGATCAGCTGCCATTAATACTTAAGATTTCCTCCAGAAATTATTGTCTGGATCGAAGATACTTTTAATGATAACATTTGAATTGATAATTATTTTACAAAATATTTAAAGGAGAGTTGTTGATAATGTTCTGATCAATATTTCTCCTTGAACTATTTTGCCAATAATGCTTTGGCATGAAAGATTTCATCAAAAATTGTCAGGCTGTTTGGTCGCTGTGAGCATTAATGGGTTAAGATCACTGTAAATGTAAATGTAATCTTTATTTTAAGTCGGTATATCAATTACAAGAAACACAAGCTACGAAGGCTCTTGGCCGACTGGACCGTCGGCTTACAGTGCCCTCCGAAGCACTGGAAAGCAGCAAGGAAATAAATTTTCTTTTTCTGCGCCCGCACCGGGAATCGAACCCGGATCGTCTGCGCCGAAGGCAAGCGTGCTAACCACTTGACCAACGCAACTGCTCTTATAACTGTTGTATACAACTGTTGTATAATAGTCTGCCTCTATTGTGCAGTGAGGCGATGGCCATCTATTGTAATTCCTTGGAAATTTGGACCTCCCTAGGAATTTTGGAATTTGATTATTTTGCAAAATGATTATTGGGAAATCTTGGCCATGCTTGATCTATCACCGGTCACTCCCTTTCACAAAATATGGAATATGCAGTGAATCTTGCTGATTCCCATAAATCATCCTATTAAATTGTAATTGATAAAAAGTGTCCCAAATTACCAGAAATCACCCAAGACACTTGTAACCAGCTGATTGCAGGTGGTCTTGGTGATCATGGCTCTTTGTGACTGGGGCTTTAAACCCTTCCAATGCTGAGGCTTCATTCGTCCAAAGCACAAGAGCGCAAAAACCATCTAAACCCTGCCATGAAGGTATTTATTGGATAGCTCTCTCTGAGCACTCTCAGATGAGTACCCATGTGCCAAGGTTTTTCAATCATTTTTCAGTTTTTTTGCATCATTTTGTATAGGCCAAATAAGCCACCAGCAGCATAAGGGTTAACAAGAACAAGTTACATTGTTGAACCTTTTCATGCTTAACCAAGCAAAATTGAAAAATAGAATAAAGGATGAATACACGAGAAGCACCTAGTTATTCTAAAAATAGAAACACCAGCTAATCAACCCATAAGGGTCAAGGTCATCTGAGAAAGTGTGTACATATTTTCAAAAGAAGCGTTGAAGTATATGAAGTAAGGTGGTATTAACACTTTCATTCCAGAATAGAGCTAAAAATGTCTTGAGATATATATCTTTGAAGGAAATATCTAGCCCAAAATATTTGTAGGAGAAATATGAATCTGAATCCAGTGAAAAACTCTCTAAGAATATTTTGCAAGTTGATGTTTCATTCCCAAGCTATATTTCTATATTTGGAAGTATTATGGCAGGTAAACCACTGTTTCCAAAGAGAATTGTATGAAAGTTATATTCATTATCCTCCATGTTGTTTGTCTTCCACAGGTTGCTAAGATACTCTACTCCTTCGCAACATCTTTCCGGAGAATCTCCAAGTCTCCCAGCGGCATGAACACAATCCTAGACGGAAGTCGCGAAAACCTCTTCAAGTTTGACGTTGCCCTCGAGTTCAAGGAGGACGATGGCAAAGGGAACTACAGCACCTGTCCGAAAGACAAGGCGGTGTTCAAGCTTCGCTGCAACCTGGAGAAGAAAATAGTCATCTCTGTACAGCAAGTCACAAACGAGGAACTGAAAATACAGAGGTGAGAGTTCGGCTTGTAGTAAGAGTCACCTGACCATTTGTTGACCCATTCATGCCTCTCTCTGTGTGTGTATATAAATATTTTTATATATATATATATATATATATATATATATATATATATATATATATATATATATATATATATATATATATATATATATATATATATATATATATATACTGTAAAACTGGTAATGATTGCGTGATTTTAATTATTGCGTTTTAATGCGAATGCATGAGGACGCAATAATTAAAACACGCATAAATCTGTCCCTTCTGTTTCAGATATCTGACGTCTGGTGGCGTCGCATTAATTAAAACACGCATAAAAGAGAAAATGAAAAAAACGCAATATTTACTACACGCAAACATTACCAGTTTTACAGTATATATATTATATATATATATATATATATATATATATATATATATATATATATATATATATATATATATATATATATATATATATATATATATACATACATACATACATACACATACATACATACACATACATACATACATACATATATATATATATATATATATATATATATATATATATATATATATATATGTGTGTATGTATTTATTTGCAGATAGATAGATATGGATAGATAGATCTAGATATAGCAGCCTAAAAAGGTCTGAGGATTTTGGTAATATCATTCTGATATCTAATGGAAAGATTAGTCAGAGGTCAATCCACAACTTTCTTTCAATATTTTTTCCTATCCATGATCTATTCCATTGTCAGTTTCTAAAATACAATAGTAGCAGGCAAGTCTTTCCTAAATGAGCTACGCATACATGGATTAATTCACCAGTACATTATATCCTAAGAATGTACAAATGTACACAAGTTTCACTGCATGTGAATGAGTGGAAAATGTGCCAAATTTCAATCAAATCCTGGCTTGATTATTTTGCAGGTGTTTTGGTCTCCTGATCACCCCCGGTCGCAATGTGAAGCACAGTGACA
This sequence comes from Maea johnstoni, assembly GCA_963942565.1. NCBI lineage: Eukaryota > Metazoa > Annelida > Polychaeta > Spionida > Magelonidae > Maea > Maea johnstoni. The sequence continues at coordinate 40,078,993 of OZ012695.1, read as the reverse complement.
TGCATCTCGTTGACATGGTACGTACACCTTTTTCTCCGCCATAATTTTCCTGTCTATTTCCTGTTTGATATTAGCCAGGCCAGTCTTTTTGCCTGATTTCATTCCTCTGTACCCCGGTTTAACCACTCCAATGCTAAGGCTACTTTCGCCAAATGCACAAGAACGCAAAGATTTTTGAAAACCATCTAAAACCTGTCATGTTGGTATTCATTTGACAGCTCTCACTGAGTACTCTCAGATGAGTACCCATATACCAGGGTTTCAGTGATCTTTCAGGATTTTTGCAGTATTTTGTGTTGGCCAACTTAGCCACCAGCAGCATAAAGGTTAGAGGACACTCTTTGGAAGTGAATATTTTATTCAGTGTGAGGTGTACATGAAAACACTCCACCAAAATCACTGGTTTGGGATGTCTTTGGCTAATATCAAGTTGGGCTTAGTAAATTACATAGTTTTATGACCATTACACAAGTTCAGTCTGATTACTTAAGAAATATCTTGATAATTTAAGACAGAATTCTAGACGTATGAAAAGGAAGATATTTTTTTTCAAAGAGAAACACATAACTTGTTGTCAAGGGATTTGTTAATTGACCATGATTTCCTATGCAATCTGCTCAACCAGTGCATGCCTGCATCAGCCAAAAAACAACCCATCTCTTTTTGGCAAATCTTTTTGATTTAATGATGTTCTTGAAGATATTCAAATGAGAAATTATAATCAGAATCCAATCTACAGATCTTGTTCTTTCTTCAAGTTATTGTCAGAAGTTTGGCAGATTCACATGGCAAATTTTAAGAGGAACTCTTTGCATGAATGAGTTAAGTGTAATGGACCGCTGGGGTAGATTAGGAAAATGCAGTTTGCATGATAATACCGTAAATTCTCAGTAATTTGAGACACTTTAATAATCACAATTTCGATGGGTTCAGGACGGCCCATGTTTTCTGAAAATACCTTAATATTGTATCAGTAAAATTTACAACTAGGTCCATATTTTATGAAATGTTAATTGGCGATAGATGGAGGGTTGCCTAGGTTACCCATTAATTATTTTGCAAAATAATCATAGTGGCCCAAAATCCTAGGGTGGTCTAAATTTCTGAGAATTTCCGGTAGGTCAATATTGTGGCGCTAACCATTTCAATCCATATGTAATGTGGATTCTGCCAGTGGTCAAGTTATTAGTGCATCTCACTGAGAAATCGGAACTCCTGCTTTTTGCATGTGGGTATATACCCATTAATGCTCAGAGCGAACAAAAGCAGCCTGACTATTTTGAGGAAACCCTGTAGGCAAATGCATAGTTAGGAACAAATTTGATGAAGAAGTGTTTATCAGAACATCACCAACAACTCTCCTAAAAATGTTTTAGAAAACTCATGCACAATTCAAAAACGTTTCAATAGATAATATTTGCCCTCAGGGCAGGGCCTTAGCCAGTTCTGCCCATCCAGATTTAGTAACCCAGTTTCTTCAACTTATTGTACCAATTACATTTACCAGCCTTTTGTGTAAGTTTACACTTAAGTCACGCTTTAAAAGATGGTTTGTTAGAAAAAAGAGTGGGCTATTACCCTTAAAATGTCAAGATTGATTCTTCTTCTTAGAAATTCAAGCCTGTCTTAAAAGGACTTTTCCTGAAAACTGCCTTTTGAAGAAACAGGCTCGGCAGCCATGTCCTGGCCAAGCCCCTGCCTTATAGTAGGAAGGGTTGGATGAAATGTATTAAGTAAAACAACGTCCCACATTAAGAATTTGCTAGGGTTGGGACTAGGGCGAAACCAAATAAATTTTACAATATTCAAAATTTCTTATGGATGGAGTTGGTATGATATTATCAACCTCTTATCTTGGTCAGAGATTTTGAGCTTGATATTTCTCAAATGGTATCCAATATGAGTGGTTTTGTCAATTCATAGGTATTTCTGACAGTCAAGCATTGCTTATGCCAGCCTTTTCCCTTCACACCCCTAGACTTTATATAGAAATGCTAGCTAGAGCTCTTATACCTGCTAGATTCCGTAACCGATAATTTTGCTTTTTAATTATTATTGCATGATGCTTGCAAAAAAGTCCTAAATCACCCGAAGTGAGCTTTTGTCATTAATTTCACATCTATGTATGATGATGGTGTTTCGTTCAGTTTGGTCTTTAAGTGTGTTTTACACCAAGTGATGCCTATCATAGTTATAAGTCTATTGGGACCAGGTACCTGTAACTCAGGACTGTCTCAGGTATATACATATCTGTTGGGACATGAAAACTCAGGGCTTAGAATTAGTTGTTGTTTCCCTAGGGAATTTGACATCCTTTTCTATTTGATAGTTTGCAATTAAGTCTTAATACAGCATAAAAATTGGCAATAGAGGGAAGTCCAAATTTGATCCATTATCTGAATAGCATTCAGATTCTTACTCTGAAATCAATGTCAGTCAGGTTGAAAGGAACTGAAAAAAATTGTGTCTGGGTGCTATAGTATCATTTGTGTGTCATTGGTCAAAGTAGCTATCCTAGCCTTAAGTACTTGGCATGTCAGAGTCATTTCTTAGGCATGATTTGAGAAGAATAGAATAAATAGCACTCAATGGTCCATGACAGGGTACTTTGTATTATTTGTTAATAATTCATACTAAGCGTTCCTATTGTCATGTACTGTCTTAAAAATAAGCTTATTCGAAAATCTGACCAAAAAATACTTATTGTGGTGCATATAAACGCTTGATGTATTAAGATTAATAGCTGAAGAATATGCATTTGATTTATTTGATTACTGAAATGAACATTACCCCATTCATGCCTAAGGGTTCCTCTTAAAATGGTAGTCTTGTTCTCCTGTGCTTCTGAAGATAACTTAGGAAACATACATGGACTAAGGATATATATATATATATATATATATATATATATATATATATATATATATATATATATATATATATATATATATATATATATATATATATATATATATATATATATAGGAGAGTTGTTGCCTATGCACTCATGGACATTTCTCTGTCAAATATTTTCTAAACCGGTTTTGTTAGAGTTTTAAATTAAAATTGTCAGGCTGTATTGTTGGCCCCTACAGGCTAGAATGGGTTATATATTGAAACCAATTTACTTAGAAAATCGTTTTCTTTTTAGGCTGACCCTGAACGCCGCTCGCTCATCATTGAATGTGTAATGCCACCTTCTGTTTATTTTGCATCTTTGCTCAGAAAATAAACCAGCATCTATAAGTGTTTCCTATAGATATTCTAGACACCCTTCTAAAAGATATCCTCAAATCCTTATTGTGCTTTATAATTCTTTAGAATTTACTCACGTTAAATTCAAAAGACATGTTTTAGTCAAAGGACTTAAATGTATTGCATAATCAAACAGAATATCTGTTAAAACTAAGGTGCATTTAATATTATTCCATATTAAAAGAGAATTTCGGAAGTTCTTGAGTTTATGTTAAGATCACTTTACTATCAATAGCCAATCAAACGATAATTATGGATAAAATGTTTATATGTTATTGATATTTATATAATTCATTATCAATATCAATTGTAACTTTTGTACAAAGGTCCTAATAAAACGTCAGGTACTTTTGTGAGTAGAAGTCCAAGTCATTTTGAATTTTCCATTTGAGTTCTCAGGTATATTATGTTGAATGCCAGGTTGGATATTTGTATTTTCTACCCTTATTACCCTTCTTTACTCACTACCCCCTTACCCCTCCTCTAGTATCACTCTCTATGGAAACACTTATACATGCTGATTAGGTTTACCTGGGTATGGCAAAAGTAAGATTATAAGTGGATGCTAATATTTGCATAATCCTAGCTGGGAGCTGCTTAATGATAACATAGATCTAACAGTCCTGAAATAGATTTATGGATATGATTGAAGAATTTGTGTGTTTGAAATCAGCCAATCAGCTGCCTCTAAAATATCATCTGATTCCCTGATTCCAACATGCCCACAAGTGAACATATTAAGGTTCTGAGTGCACTGGTTATCTTTTTAACAAGATTTAAATCCATTTTTGCCCTATTGCATTACAAAAAGAAATGGATACTTTGCGTATATTTTCTAAGAAAAGCATATTTTGGAAACTAACTATTAGAAAATATTATATTTCGTGAATTCATGCTTAGAAACCTTATTTATTTTCCCTCAATATCCAAGGTCTAGACAACACTTGTCCAGATGATATCTGGGCTGGGATGGATTTACCCATTCACACCTTATAGCCCTCTTAAATAGAATAATCTGAATCTTTGATAATATTCCAAATAATTTAGTAAATAAGCTTTAACTCGGATATTATATGATGTGGATATTTAGGCTGGATTTTGATCAATATATCCTGTATTATTTTCTCGAAGTCCCTTTTTTGAAATAGAATTTCCATCAACAGTAACAGGACGTTTTTGTCTTCTTCAGGCATGAATGGGTTGAAATGTTTTTGAGATATCTTGGGCACTCTGAGTATTGATGTGATTTATAAGTATTTCCATAGGTTGATCTTAAGAATAGAAGCTTGACAATGCTAAAATTAATCCAGATTAACCATTTGGCTACCAAAGCTGATATAATACTGAGGCTGCTGATAATGCATGTTTTTTTGTGTGTGTTCAATATAGCATATTTTAGCTTCTTGGCTTAGTTGCATAAAACATTTTTTAACCCTTTCAATGCTGAGGCTACATTCACCCAAAGCATAACGACACAGATGTTTGGAAACCATCTAAACCCTATTATGTTGCCATTCATTGGATAGCTTGCTGAGTACACTCAGATGAGTACCCATGTGCCAGGGTCTCAGTCATTTTTCAGTTGTTGTTTTTTGCATCATTTTGTATTAGCCAAATTAGCCAGCAGCAGCATAAGGGTTAAGTTAAGGAATCATCTAGGGATTCCTCATTGGCCAACTTCATCCTTAAAGTTACCTTAACCCTTCCAATGCTAAGGCTATTTTCATGCAAAGCACAAGAATGCAAAGACTTTTGAAAAACATCTAAACCCTGTCATGTTCGTACTCATTAGAAAGCTCTCGCTGAGAACTCTCAGAAGAGCACCCATATGCCAGGGTTAAGGTCATTTTTCAGGGTTTTGAGTCATTTTGTATTGACCAAATTAGCTACCAGCACACAAGGGTTAAGGATAATATTGATGGCAACCTTGGCCCTAAAGGAAACTTAAGAGGATTCCTTATCTTAGGATGGTTTATGCAACCTGTCTAAGATGCAGGGAGACAGAGAGGCTTCCAATGATTCATTGGTAATTCTGTTACAGGGTTTGGTACTTAAAACAAATGCCTAGGTTTTCAGTCTGATTCTAGCTGTTGTCGTTTGTGGTTGCACCACTTGGCTATGTGTTCATGTGCAAATATCAATTCTTTCCAAGGGCTGATGCATTGTTAACCTTTCCCCTTGTGCAGGGGCCCTAAATGGTCTGACTTTTTTAGTGATATTATATCAAGAGTATTTTTGAAAGAAGTAATGTCAATCTGAAACCAAAAAACAAATACCCTTTTAAAAGCCTGATATATGAACCAGGGTCTTAGCCAGGATTTAGGGTCTTAGCCAGGATTTTAAAAATGCCTGTCCAAAACAGCAATTCCAAAATATCTGCCCATCCAGATCTCTGCTACTTCAAATCTTTATACCAACTAGATTTAATAGCCTATTGTGTCAAAAGGGACAATTTACACTTCAGCCATGTCCTAGAGTAATATAGTTTGATTGGAATAGAGTTGGTAATTACCCCCTCAAAAAAGTCGAAAGTGATAATTCTTCATAGACATTTTTGGCTGTAAAAACTTAAAGGGAAGTTTTTCGGTAAACTGCCAAAAGACAGGCTGGATGGGTCCTGGCTAAGTCCCTGGTGGGTACAATGACTTTCAACCAACTAATTCTCAAAATACTGCTTCATCAAATTATCAAGATATTTCCATATATGTCAGACAATGTATATGCTGTACACAACACTCTTACTGGGTTGTGCTAGTGTGATTGTGGTACTTTGGAATGTATCAAGGAGGCAGGAGGGATACTATCAATTTCTTTGAATACTTCTGAGGTATTTTGTGCATTTTGCCTTTTGATTGAGAATGGGCCTATTTGTATATTTCCAGTATGACTTTCAGTATGCGTTGGAGCTGGTATGTGGTGCAAACAACTAATTGCTCTCTCTCTCAACTGTCTCTCTCACTTCTCCCGGAGTGCCAGAAGGGTGCCGCTGACCATAAAGCGCATTTAGAGGACAATTATACAAATATAGAATAAAACATAGGTCTAAATAGTTTTTTTCTTGTATTTTCTACTTAAATCCAAGGTCCCACCACTGCCAACTTTCATACAAGAATTGTGTTGCTGTTTGGTACCCATATGTCATTAGCTGCAAGGTAGCTGCTAATGACATATGTGTACCAAACAGCCTGAGATAAGCTATTAATAGACTAAAATGGCCACTCCCAGTACCTCCATTTCTTGTGTGTTAGGATGTGTTTAATTAGGAATATACTTCTTGTATGATGGTTGGCAGTGGTGGGACCTTGTGTTTAAGTAGAGAATACTCTAAGAAACTATTTGGGCCTATGTTTTATTCATGGTGTAACTGTACAATATAAACTGGAATAGGGCGCTATATTATATACTCTCTGTTATTACTATGACTATTATTTTCATTATGACAGTATCACAAATTTCTTAACTCACTAATGCTCACAGCAGCTAAAAGCAGCCCAAAAAATTGTAAATAATGCTTGCAGGTAAAAGCATTGTGGGAAAAATATTCAAAGGAGGAATGTTATTCAGATCATAAGCGACATCTCTTCTTCAAAATCCTGTGAAATCATTCTCAATTGCTAAGTTATCATTAAAAGTATAAAAGATGCAGACAACATTTCTTTGAGGAACTGGGTTAACAATTTTATGTGCCACCACTGCTGAACACAAAATTCAAATCCCATGCCAAGGCATGTGAGAAAGTTTCCAGTGACTTGGGTGTTAGATGGTGGTTTCCCACGGTATTCCAGTCTCCCCCACCACTTTCAACTTCCATGGTCATGATTTTGTCTTATCGTCGTAGAAAAAAAAACAATCTTAGTCAAAATTCCAAATTCATAATTTTTGAGACAAACCTGCTGTGAGAGATTATTAATGATATGACTAAAAAGATTTTACATGTGATTCCTTAGTTACAGGCCATTTCTTTTTCATTTGGGGGATTTTTTGACTGATCTTTACAGACAGATATTCTCCCACACAAGTCTAACTTTCAAGCTATGAGTTCCTTTAATCAGAATAAATGATAAGTTTTTACTTGAGACCTTATCAAAGTTTTATTGTCTGTCAGACTACTGGATGGCACTCTGTGAAAAACTGGGTCAATTGTTAGCCCCTCTATCTCTTTCTCTCACTCTCTCTCCCTCACTCTCTCTCTCTCTAAGCGTGCCAGAATGCAATACTTTAATTGAAAGAAAACGTTTTGAGATATGAAATATAGATATCTCCTTGTATTCACATCCCTTGTCAAATGTATCAGGGACTGCCCAGGGAAATCTTGGCATTTTCATAGTATCATTTTGAGAATTCCTGGCCAATCCCTGCTCTACACTATAAGGGATTCTTTCTCTAGCTTACTTGAATGATCACTTTTTGAGTTAAACTATGCAGGCTCAATTCTTACCATGCAGTACCAGTGAATGTTGTTGATATTTGAACTTGTTAAACCCTTCCAATGCTGAGGCTACTTTAGTACAAAGCGCAGGGATGCAAAGATTTTTGAAAAGCATCTAAAACTTGTCATGTTGGTATTCATTGGATAGCTCTTGCTGAGTACTCTCCGATGAGTACCCATGTGCCAGGGTTTCAGTCATTTTTCAGTTTTTTTGCATCATTTTGTCTTGGCCAAATTAGCCACCAGCAGAATAAGGGTAAAGCCTCTCTTTCCTTGCAATCGCTCCATTATGATTGAGTTACTTTTGAGGGGGACAAGTGAGGGGGGAAAGGGAAGAGAGGGGCAGATTTAAGTACACAGCTTAAGTATCGCACCTCATAGCAATGTTGTAGTATTAGCCTAGAGCAGCTTATGTTTGCCATATTTTACAAAGGGTTCATCTCAGTGCAACTCATCTTGGGTAAAAAGATCTTTGAATTAATTTGTTTAAAAAAATATGATGTTCGAGATCGTAAACGTAATTCATGAACTATTTGATAAGTTAAACCTTGTCGCAATATTTTTCTATTGCCAATGTCACATCAATATGGATATATATATATATATGTATATATATATATATATATATATGTATATATATATATATATATATATATATATATATATATATATATATATATATATATATATATATATATATATATATATATATATACATATATATATATATATATATATATATATATATACATATATATATACATATATATATGTATATATATATATATGTATATATACATATATATATATACATATATATATATATATATATATATACATATATATATATATATATATATATATATATATATATATATATATATATATATATATATATATAAATATATATATATACATATATATCCATCCATCCAATCAAGGCCGTGTTGGTTGATACTGAGACACTGTGCTATGAGGAAGGTCCTTAGTACCTGTGTATTTATGTTTTCATAACACAAAGGATTGTATATCGGCTAACAGTTTATCTCAAATAACTTTATTTTACAGGCAAGGGTACTGTTTTGTATCTATGAATGTTGATTTATTTGAATAAGTTTTTGGTAACTTTATTAGTCTAGCCATACCAATGAGTTGCTCAAAATCATTGGCTAATGGTACTTATACTTATGGCAATGAGAATGTAACTCTTGTTGAATTGAAGTAAACACCTCCATTGTTCAACAATGTTATGGCCAACAATTCATGTCAAAAATGACCAAAATTGGCTTCACTATTTTTTTCCATATCTAAACTGTACTGAATTTAGCAGAGGGCCTGCCCTGTTGGCCGTGTTGTCTAAGGCACTGCCACTGACTGCTAACTGTCCCATTACTGCCTAGGGTAGAATCCCGGGCAGGGCATGTGAGAGAGAAGCCAGTGACTTGGGTTTCGGAGGTGGTTTTCGCCGGGTGCTCCGATTTCCTCCAATACTTACAACTGGTTAGTCACAAATTATCCCCAATATGGTAGAAAAAGTAATAATTGAAATTCCAAATTCATCAGTTAACGCTATGCAGTCCTATTTGTACATCAACAATTTATGAATTGTTTGTTAACAGTTAAAGAAGATCAATCGGTCTGACATCCTTTAGAGCACCAACAGGTAAAAATTTACCATTTAAAAATGTTGGTATGTAAGGTTGGAACAGCTACATCAGAACCAGCAAAAAACAAGCAATGTTTTCAGTCAGCTCCAACATTCAAGGAAACTTAACCCTTCCAATGCTGAGGCTTCTTTCGTCCAAAGCACAAGAATGCAAATATTTTTGAAAACCATCTAAACCTTGTCATGTTGGTGTTCATCGGATAGCTCTCATTGAGTACTCTCTGATGAGTACCCATGCGCCAAGGTTTCAGTAATTTTTCAGGTTTTTTGCATCATTTTGTATTGGCCAAATTAGCCACCAGCAGCATAAGAGTTATTAACCTGCTTTTCTAACTTTCTGCCGTAGTCTAACAATGTACTGTAAGTGCTCTGAAGGATGGTCAAATGGTGTGATTACTAATGTGCTTTGTTTCAGTTGTCCTGTTTCGTTGAATGCTAGCCATTGCACTGTTACCGTTGTCAACAGGTTATGTTAACCCTTATGCTGCTGGTGGCTAATTTTGCCAACACAAAATGATGCAAAAAAACTTGAAAATTTACCAAAGCCCTGGCAAATAGGTACTCATCTGAGAGTACTCAGTGAGAGCTTTCAAATGAGTACCAACATGACAGGGTTTGGATGGTTTTCAAGAATTTTTGCGTATGTGTGCTTTGGGCGAAAGTATCCTCAGCATTGGAAGGGTTAACCCTTTAGTGCTCAACTTATTCATGTTTAACCCATTAATGCTCACAGCAATTAAAAGCAGTCAGCCAATTTTGATGAAATTGTGCAGCTAAAAGCAAAGTTAAAAATATTTGAAGGAGAAATGCTGTTCATAACTTCACCAACAACTCTCCTTTAAATATTTTGTAAAATCATTCTTATTTCCGAAGCTATTATCAAAATTATCAAAGTTACAAACAACAATTTCAAGAGGATCTCTAAAGCATTAATGGGTTAAGATTTTACTAGAAAAATGTCTTGTGGAGTTGTGTCACATTAGAAAATATCTTAAGAGTGACGCAAAAATTGTCAAGTATTTTAAGAAGAGATGCCCAAAACCGTCTGACTATTTTGGTGATATCTCTCTAACCAAACCAATGTTCCGAAAATATTTGAAAGAGAAATATTCATTAGAAAATGATTCAGAACTCTCCTTGAAATATTTTTCCCATCTGTGATTAATTTCAAAGTTAATTTCAAAAGTATCATACGTCCAGACGACACTCATCATGGAAATCTCCGGGCATGAATGAGTTAATGGGTACTCTTTAACATTAATGGGTTAAAGAGAAGTGAGTTGATTGTTTTTGTATTAACCGCATTCCCCATGAAAAGGTTCCAGGGCTTGTGAGTGTATTTCTTGAAGAGTTCCTTGATACAGTTGTGTTGAGATATATATATATATATATATATATATATATATATATATATATATATATATATATATATATATATATATATATATATATATATATATATATATATATATTTCTGACCTATTGACCAGTATCTCAAAGATGTATCCTTCCTGGTCCAGATGTCAATGCATTTTAACCCATTCATGCCTGCGGAATGCCGACAAGTATCTTCTAGACTTAACCCTTCCAAAGCTGAGGCTACTCTCATACAAAGCACAAGGATGCAAAGAATTTTGAAAACCATCTAAACCCGAAAGCTCTCACTGAGTTCTCTCAGATTACTACCCATGTATCACGGTTTCAGTCATTTTTCAAGTTTTTTGCATCATTTTGTATTGGCCAAATTTGCCACCAGCCGCATTAGGGGTAGGATAGTATACTGTTGAATACAACTTTGGAATTGATCATAGATATAGAAAAGAATTGAAGGAGAGGTGTTAATTAGTCTCTGATCAACATTTTTCCATCTAATATTTCTTGGAAATCAAATTTGCTAGAGAAAATAGTCAGGTGTTTCTGGGCACTACAGGCATGTATGGGTTAAAACAGTGGGAAAATGCACCTAACTCACTGTTTTACCAGTTTTCAATATTTTCACATTTTCAACTTCATTATTTCAGAAATATGTTTGAATCTAATCACTTTAAGAGTTCTACTAATAAAGATTAAAAGAGTAACTCCAAAAATTTGCAACTAACACAAAAAATAGAGCATCCGTAGATGTATTGTTAACTTTGCAGACTTATGGTTAAAGAAAGATTTACTGACGTTCATATTTATGTAGTTAACACTAGAAATGATGATATCATAGATATGCTGTTAACACTAGAAATGATGACATCACAGATATGCAGTTAACGCTAAAAATGATGACATCATTGATATGTTGTTAACACTAGAAATGATGACATCATAGATATTCTGTGAAAACTAGACAATGACATCATATGTCTGCTGTTAATACTTAAAGTGATGACATCAATGATATGCTGTTAACACTTGAAATGGTGACATCACAGATATATGCTTAACACTAGAAACAATGTTAGGACAATTTCTAACAGTTATTTAAGCTGTCAACATCTAAGGTTTGGTCCTATGGACAGCACCTGAAAATGATAGGCAGAATTGATCAGACATAAGGTTGAAGTAATATGCTGAATTAGAATTCCACAATAGACTCTTGGTTGATTTTGTCTTACTTTCTGTTTATCAGAACTTAGAATGACCCCTTATGATTTGATATCTTAATCATGTTATTAGCAGCACGTGTGCATGAAAGCTTTGTGGCTTTAACTGAGATTACTTTCAAATTTAATGTAGGACCTTGCTGCATTTTTACATTTTCATTTATACCACATTGCTATGCATTCACACCAATAATTCCAAAGCCACTAATGCTTATTGCTAGCAGTTTATGGTCTTATAATTTTAGACTTGCAAATGTATTCAATTCGAAAAGAAAATTCCAAAAAGATCTTCATGTCCTGTACATACCAAATCTTCTTCAACTTCCTAGGAATTCCTAGCATAATATTCCTGATATTATCCCAGGGATTCCTAAGTAGTTGTATCTCAAAATCAAGAGGTCTTGGGTGTGGCTCTCCGCAAATAATATGCAAATTTCATTCATTTATCACAACATCCATATAAACTACATGGCATAGTGTATACCGTGTTAATTTTGCACGTTTATAAAGTAATGCATTGTAGGCAGCTGCCTTTGATGCAGTTTAATTTTTGCATACATGTGTTGAATGACAAGCTATCATTTCAGCGTGTTGAGCGATACTAGCATAGTGATGGGGTGTCCAAATAACAGTGTGCAGTATAATAAATGCAGATTCCAAGGATGCGCAAAGTATGCTGTAATTAATCTGCCGCAATATTAACACGGTATACAGTATTTGAACCTATTCATGCCAGTAGCAGTCAAAACTGCCAGACTTTTTTTAGTGATATAACTTTAAACAAAAGTAATTGTTGGAAAATATTTGAAGGAGGGTTGTTCATTAAAACTTTATCTACAACTCTCCTTAAATATTAAATGTTTTTGCAAATTAATGGTTCATTTTAAAGTTATTTTCAGAAGTATAACAGGTTCTCCAGGCATGAATGGGTTAAACCATTCATGTTTGTGTCATCTGCTACCATGATACTTTTAAAATAAATAAAAAAAATAAAGCATGAAATCAAATAATATTTGAAGGAAAAGTGGTGATTGAGGTCTACCAATAATTTCTATTCAAATACTTTTTGAAAGGCGCTTTTGTTAGAGAGGTGTCACCAAATTATTAGTACTTATTTGTATGCTACAGGCATGAATGGGAAATAGGATGTTGGCAGAAATAGATTTCTTGGGTTATTGCTTGTTTTAAGATTATATGATACCTGATTAAGCCTAGCCTCTCTAAGTAATTCAATAGATATTGCCAAAAATCAAGAAAATGCCCCCCAAATATATTGGGTTTGAGTGAAAATATTCCAACAGTAACTGGTTCATGATTAATGTGTCTGTCTGTTCGTCTCAGGTCTCCATGGGCAACGGAAGTGATGGCAGGTCGTACATAATCTCTGGCCTTTGGAACCCTGCTGATCCCAACTTCCAAATACTGAACACTGAGACTCCCAAAGGTAGGTGCTTCTCTCAGTACAGGCACAGTCTACATCAAGACTGTGTACAATGCTGATGCCTATTGGGTAAGAAAGTCAAGTCCTAAGACAAAGATGAATGTTTCTTACCATAAGAAGGCTAACAGCAATGTTGAAAACGGTGTCCAAACCCTGAAAATACAAGAGACAAGTCAGAAGCGCCATCTATTGACCTGGAAAAGCAACACTTATGACAGCTGGTTTGATCTCATGTAATTCACAGTCCAGGTTTAGGGTTAGGTATCAGGTCCAGGGTTAGGGTTATGGTTACCTTTCCCTAACCCTGGCCCTAATCCTAACCCTGGACCCGATTCCTAACCCTAAACCTAATCTTAAACCTCGGTAGGGTATTACAAGATCTCGAGTTTCCATGCTGTCGATTACTGAGGTCTTCTGGGATTTAGAGTCTAGCTTGGTACAACGGGTGAGCAACGTATAGAGATGAAATCAATTTCTTGGTCTAGGACTACTAGGCTAACTTCTACCCAGTCGTCTGATCATGTCGGTGGTTCTCTCTTTAGATACGCGGGTGTTTCTGACGATAGCAGTGGACTTGGTGATCGAGGGTATTCAGGAGCCGGTACGCTTCCTCATCGAGACCAAGGCCAAGATTTTCCCCCAGTCGGAGCGGTTCTGGTACTTCAGCAAGAAGCCTCACCACGAACAGTTCTACGTCAAACTCAATAAGGTAGGCCATAGTCTTAGCCAGCAGGGCGTCTGGGTGTCTTTTGGACACCCAAACCCTTAAAAGTCACCCCTCAGGATGCCCAAATATTTCTGAGAGTCATTTCTTAAAATGTCAATTTCAAGTACCAGTATATCATTGAAGTTTTTCCACCTCAATATAATTTCCACGAAATGCTTTAAAGATAGTATGCCTTATTTTGATATTTAAGTGCATGTTTATGGTTGTAATCTATGGGAGTATGTTGTGGGCTCCCTTAAAATATAGCAAGCCTAGAAATTTCACAATTGCCAATTTTGAGCACCCTGTTTCCAAAACCTGGCTGAGACCCTGAGGCAGACTTCAGGGAATTTTCACATTTCATCACTTTTTTTGCCATATTTAGGCTAATCTGTGGCTAGCAAGTGGTGGAGGAAACTGGAGCACCCAGCGAAAAACACCACCTAGCTTTAAGTCAATTGCAACTCTCTCAGCTAGTATAATTCTAGAAGAATTGGATTCAGAATTATATTTATCATCATCTTTGTTGTCAGGGTGCAACATAGGTTCCAGAACATTACTTGCCGTTTGACCTTGACCTTTGACCTGCAGGTGGAGCCGGAGGAGCAGGCCGCTGAAGGGGAAGAGGCCGCTTACGAGGTCGTAGAAATAGAAAGCCAGTCGGAAATTGACCGCAAGCGTCACAATCTCACGCTGAGCTTGTCTCCGAACAAGCTTCACCATGAGCCCATTCAGACGCCCCAGGACGAGGAATCTGGTAAGAGCAAGAGTCTACATGATGCCTTAACCCTTTGACACTCAGAGTTTCTCTGGAAGGTATCGTCTGCTACTTTCATACGTTTTAAAATAACTTGTGCAAAATTTCATAGAATATTTGAAGGAGAGTTGTTGTTTGACTTCTGATCAACATTCCTCCTTCAAATAATGTCAAGAAAATGCTTTTGTAAGTAAGATATTTCCAAATTTGTCAGGCCTTTTTTGGCCGCTCTGAGTGTGAATGCGTTAATTCTTCTAATGCTGAGGCCACCCTAGAAAATTGGGCCACTATAATTATTTTGCAAAATAATTAATCGACAATCTGGGCAACCTTTGATTTATAACCTGTTGCCATTTCACAATTATGGACCTAGCTGTAAACTTGCTGCTACAAAATTGTATTGTTTTGTGTTTTTCCCAGATGGCGATGAACCCTTACTGAGTGGGTCTGGTATTGTCAGCAAGGAGGTGAAGGATGATAACTGTATTGTATTGTATTGTATTGTTTTGTATTATATTGTATTGTATTATATTGTATTGTTTTGTGTTTTTCCCAGATGGCGATGAACCCCTACTGAGTGGGTCTGGTATTGTCAGCAAGGAGGTGACGGATGATTACTGTATTGTATTGTATTGTATTGTATTGTTTTGTATTATATTGTATTGTTTTGTGTTTTTCCCAGATGGCGATGAACCCCTACTGAGTGGGTCAGGTATCGTCAGCAAGGAGGTGACGGATGATTACTGCATTGTATTGTATTGTATTGTATTGTATTGTTTTGTATTATATTGTATTGTTTTGTGTTTTTCCCAGATGGCGATGAACCCCTACTGAGTGGGTCTGGTATCGTCAGCAAGGAGGTGACGGATGAGTACATCCTGGACGCGTGGAACGAGCTCCTCAAGAAGTGGCACTCCAACCTGAGCCAGCGCCCGAAGCAGGTGCGCGAGCTGGTCCGCAAGGGCGTCCCCGAGGCGCTCAGGGGCGAGGTCTGGCAGCTCCTCGCCGGCTGCATCGATCAGACAGACATGCTCGAGGCCTATCGCATACTCATCACAAAGGTATGTATTAGTGTTGTTCTGATTAATCGGTTAACCGGAGATCTCACTATTTTTACTTACAATTTTGATGATCAGTTCCAATTCTTGAAGACCAAGGAGTAGGCCACTTAGTAGGGATTGGCAAAAGGCGTATGAATATAATGATAAAGTGTGTTTTTTTGTTTCAGCAAATATTGGATTGATAATTCAAAAAGATAACCATATTAATTTTGTTGTAAATTAAATGAGGCACACAAAGCTGCAGTTACCTCTCAGTGTTAATTCTTTTGTGCCAGTCCTATGTCTTTTTAAAATTTGGAGATTTTTCTGTATCACACATACTGTAAATTCTGGGAAATTCAAACCACCCTAGGAATTTGAGCCACTAACATTATTTTGCAAAATAGTTATTAGGAAATATTGACCATCCTCAACTCATAAAATTGTAATTATTAAAAAAGTGTCCCAAATTACTGAGAATTTACGGTCATTCTTGTTCACAAAGTCTCAATTGTGTTTGCTCCTTGACTTTGTAGGAGTCAAACTGTGAGAATGTGATCTCGCGAGACATCAACCGCACATTTCCCGCCCACGACTACTTCAAGGAGACGGGAGGAATCGGGCAGGACTCACTCTACAAGATCAGCAAGGTATGTAATGGAATAAATATATGTATGTATATATGTATATGTATTTATACATATATGTATATATATGTATATATATATATATATATATATATATATATATATATATATATATATATATATATATATATGTGTATATGTCGTGTACCAGAAGTCGATCCGTACCAATCGACGATTGGTACAGCTATGCTGTACCAAAAGTCTGGTACAGCTATTACCTGTACCAAAAGCCGATCGACTTCTGATACAGCATTAACTGTACCAGAAGTCGATCGACTTTTGGGACAGCATTAAGCTGTACCAGAGGTCGATCGACTTTTGGGACAGCCTTTAAGCCTGTACCAATCGTCGATTGGTACAGGCTTATTTCCAGATCTGAGTCCTCGGTATTGATAATATGTCTATTGTTTTTTAATATCACTTTGACTTTAATTTTATCAAAATGATTATATTTAGACTTATTTTGAGTGTATAACTGTATTGACTTCCCTATATTCAAAACTTAGATAGGGAGGGGCTGTTGTTTTAATTATAGAAGCAAACTATTTTAAGTCATATATTATACCTCTCTTCAACTACTCAATACACATTTTCACCAATTTCTAAACTATATATTCAGTGTATTGTATTGAGATGAACATAGTGCAAATAATCATTGGATGCTAAATAACGCATACTAGAGGTTTAAATTAAAAACATATTTATTCCACTATCAATAAATGCAATTTAATCAAAATCAAAGAATTAACCCAGGCTATAGGACATATTGCATTAAAGCTTTTAAACAAAAATGTAAAAATTAACACCTGAAATACTCAGATCATTAGCACAGGAAGATGGTCATCATTATTTTAAAAGGGATGCTATTTCACCCCTTTCATGTTTTCCTTAATCAAAGACATAGAATCTAATAACTTAATAAGAAAAAGAATATCGGACTTTTGTTTATTACAAAAAAGTCTGTCAGACTTTCCCCTACAAAATGAAAAATAATAGAAAAAAGGAGAAAATGAATTTGAGTAAAAAAGGTGAATTGGTGGCCTTAGGTAGGCAAATTTGTTGAACTTAATTACAATAGACAAAAACAGAACAATGTTAAATAATGTGTTTACTTTAAAAATCATTTTGTGAAACATCCATGTTTAATACAGTCCACTGAATTGACTGCCACTTTCACAATCGACTTTTGGTACAGATCGAGTTTTGGTACATGACCCTCATAAATGACTGATTGTCCCAATCAACGATTGGTACAGCTATGCTGTACCAGAAGTCGATCGACTTTTGGTACAGCTAAAGGCTATCCCAGAAGTCGATCAACTTCTGGTACAGCATAGCTGTACCAATCGTCGATTGGTACGGATCGACTTCTGGTACACAACATATATATATATATGTATATGTATATATACATATATAAATATGTATAGATGTATATATATATATATATATATATATATATATATATATATATATATATATATATATATATATATATATATATATATATATATATATATATATATATATGTATATATGTATTTATATAAATATATATATATATATATATATATATATATATATATATATATATATATATATATATATATATATATATATATATTTAGATGTTATATATATACATATATGTATACATATATATACATATATATACATACATATATATATATATATATATATATATATATATATATATATATATATATATATATATATATATATATTCTTTCATTTATTTATATTTCTGAATATAAAGTGGAAAATATTAATACTGTTTTCATGATTGATGAATGTAGACATTTTCAAATAGTTTATTGGCACTGATGGATATTGATGTGATCTATTGTTTTCTAGGCCTACTCTGTGTATGATGAAGAGATAGGGTATTGATATTGATGTGATCTATTGTTTTCTATTGTTTTCTAGGCCTACTCTGTGTATGATGAAGAGATAGGGTATTGATATTGATGTGATCTATTGTTTTCTATTGTTTTCTAGGTCTACTCTGTGTATGATGAAGAGATAGGGTATTGATATTGATGTGATCTATTGTTTTCTATTGTTCTCTAGGCCTACTCTGTGTATGATGAAGAGATAGGGTATTGATATTGATGTGATCTATTGTTTTCTATTGTTCTCTAGGCCTACTCTGTGTATGATGAAGAGATAGGGTATTGATATTGATGTGATCTATTGTTTTCTATTGTTCTCTAGGCCTACTCTGTGTATGATGAAGAGATAGGGTATTGATATTGATGTGATCTATTGTTTTCTATTGTTCTCTAGGCCTACTCTGTGTATGATGAAGAGATAGGGTATTGATATTAATGTGATCTATTGTTTTCTATTGTTCTCTAGGCCTACTCTGTGTATGATGAAGAGATAGGGTATTGATATTGATGTGATCTATTGTTTTCTATTGTTTTCTAGGCCTACTCTGTGTATGATGAAGAGATAGGGTATTGATATTAATGTGATCTATTGTTTTCTATTGTTCTCTAGGCCTACTCTGTGTATGATGAAGAGATAGGGTACTGCCAAGGTCTATCATTCCTGGCAGCTGCTTTGCTGCTACATGTAAGTAGAATTTGACAAAACCAAAACTAGCAGAATTTCTTTAATTAACTTTACAGTAGGTATCTCTAGCTGTGATGGGAAATATACAACATTCCCCTAGGGATAACTGCTGTTAATTTTTTTATATTTCTGAAATTTCTTAAATGACTCAATCAACAAGTCATATGATAGCAAAACACTTATGGTATAATCCTTAGCCTGGATTTTGAAACTGGGTCTCCAAAATGTTAAGTGATAGAAAACCTGTCTGATTTTAAAAGAAGGTTCATAGTATATTTATATTTAACAACGAACACATTTATTTACAGGGAGAATGCATAGTATCTATAAGTAGCCAGCAACCTTTACATCCAATGAGGAATTTGAAATTATTTGTAGGGCTCGAAAATTAGAAATCGTGTAAGAAATTTGAAGGAGTGGCACCAGCTAATTTCGAGCCCTGATTTGCTTAAAATTGATGTTAGTTCGAAAGTCCTAGCCAAAACATTTGGGTGTCATGATGTGTGATTTTCGAGGGTTGGAGGTCCAAATGACCCTACACCTTCCTGTATAGAGTCCTGGCACTGTGCTGGGTAAGTTTTGCATCATCCCCATATTGTATATTCCGGGTCTACTGCTGCCCCATAGTCTTAGCCACCAGGGCGTCTGGGCGCCATTTGGGCACAAGAAAACTCAAAAATCACGCTTCAGTACACCAAAAATGATTTTGTGAGGAAATTCTTAAAATGTCAATTTTTAAGCATGTATTTAAATTTCTTTCACCTCAGTATAATTGTCAAGACACTGTAGGAGGATATTATGCCTAAGTACATGTTTATGGTTGTAATCTGAATATGTTGTGGTCTCCCTTGAAAAATAGGATGGCCAAAATTTTTACAATAGCCAATTTTGGGCACCTAGTTTCTAAATCCTGGCTAAGATCCTGATCCTGACGCCACGCCATGTTTGGTTTTAAATAGACAAAAAACTGCTTGAAAATAGAAAGATGTTTAGTTTTGCATCTTTCCATATTGTATATGCTGATACTGCTGCCCCATAGTTTAATATTTATTCAATCCTTTCTGCAGATGCCAGAGGAGCAGGCGTTCTGTGTGCTGGTGAAACTGATGTTTGATTACGGCATGCGTGATCTCTTCAAGCAGGGCTTCGAGATCCTGCATCTCAAGTTCTACCAGCTGGAGAGACTCATACAGGTAAGTCTCTCATTCATGACAGGAATTGCACACACTGAACTAACGGAAGTCAATAAATGCCACTTTCTGACTACTAAAGGGCCCTAGAACTCCTACATCAAGTTGCTAACTATTGTATCATATAATTCCTTAAATAAATATCCCACTTTTGTGCAGCCATTTCCAAGAAAGATGCTTTTATACTCAATCTTCTTCAACTAGTGGAAATCTGTAAAGCTGTCACTCCTTGTGTTGACACCCCCGCCAATACACATAACAACCAGAACGTCCAGGCCTGCCAGAGGCAGCGTTCCCGAGGGGGTCGACTAGGCAGGAAGCACGGCTGTATCACAGTGTGCCATCGTCCTGGAGACTCCACAAGTGGAGTCTCCCGGACTGTTGGCAGTGTGGCCATATCCTGTAATGTTCCCTGTCATTGCCCACTAGTTACTGTGACATCCTGGCACCTGCAGGATGTGTGAACTATGGCTGCCCACAGGGAGGAAATGGGCTACTGGAATACACATTATTTCCACCCAATGGGACCTAATTGAGCCAGTTCTTTATAATTGATGACTTTGAAAGTGATTTTTCTTTCATCCAGAAGGACTCAATTCTAGAAGGAAAAGTGTGCATTGAGCATGAAATATTTTGATGGAAAACGCAAAGTTGTGCGGAGAAAGGCGCCCGCGACCGCATGACAATGGCTGTTATAGTTGTATCTCACCACACTCTATTGATAACTTGAACAAACGAGCTTTTGTTGTAGTTAGATATGATCCCATGATATGATGTGTGCTTCATGCACGAGTCCACCCAGCTGAACGGCAACAGCCTACCCCGCCGCCCCCCTCCCCCTAATTGTTGTCGCACAACAGTTCAAAGGAACTGACACCAGTCTATCCAATTCAAATTTTACGCGCACGCGACTGGAAGGACTGGCTCTATAGTCTATATACATGCGGTCGCGAGACACGCCGAACAACAACGAACAGGTAATCTCCATTTTTTTATGATTAAGACACAAGCGACGCCAAACATTCAACATTTTATCTACAGCATTTTATTGACAGACAATCATGATAATATCTTTTTTAGCGTGATAAAACACATTGTACATTTAAAAAAAAAAGTACCAGACGTCATTCTCCTACCCAGAGATCCCGCTACGCATAGTATCACTACTCGCCGCAATCACCGAACAACATAGGTGTATCCCAACACTTCGTCAAGAAAAATTCCGTATAAGATCACGCCTATAACCAACATATAGGGCGCCTAAACACTAACGACGCCACGGATTCAACATTCCACTGACAGACGATAATAACAGAATGCTTAGAAGTGTGTAATTAACGCACTGTCGGGTTATTTGTGTGGTCACGTGATCACTCGTTGTCCACTTAATCCGCTAAGAGATATTACTGGAGATGTGTGCGCGCTGCTAAAATTATTGGTATAGCTGTCAAGACAGCACAATCAGAGAATTGGCGCCCGAACGTCTAGGCTGGCATGTATTTCAGGGTTTAGTGCCCCTTGAACCCACTGATACCTGCAGAAGCCAAACCTATTTTGGTGATATCTTTCTAACAGAAGCAATATTTAGTATACATTTAATGGAGAGTTGTTCATTAAAACTCTATCCACAACTCTCCTTGAAATATTTTGCAAATTAATGCTTCATTCTGAAGTTATTTTCAGAAGGATATCAGCTCCAGATGGCACTCGTCAAGTAGATCCTATACAGGTTATAGACAGGCACATGAACCTACACAACTTAACCCACTCACGCCTGCTGCCGGCAGCCAAAACTGTCAGACTATTTTGGTGATATCTCTTAGACAGAGGCAATTTTTAGTACATATTTGATGGAGAGTTGTTCATTAAAACTCTATCCAAAATTTTCCTTCAAATATTTTGCGAATTCATGCTTCATTTTCTCCTTCAAATATCTTACAAAAACATTCTTAATTTCCAAGTTATTGTCAAACATACCTTCGATCCAGATGACAATGTCAAGTGGAGCTCTTAAGCATTAATAGGTTAACTGATCATTGTTTCTGATTGTTTGTCTTGTTCTAGGACCAGCTGCCGGACCTGTGGAACCACTTCCTGGAGCTGGGCCTGGAGGCCCACATGTACGCCTCGCAGTGGTTCCTCACTCTCTTCACCGCCAAGTTCCCTCTCTACATGGTCTTCCACATCATGGACCTCTTCTTGCTCGAGGTAAGGAACCAAAACCACTTTTTTTTTAAATTTATTTAAAAAAATTTTTTTTATAAGGGTTCGCCACCCCATGTCCTTTTAAGGGGTGGCTCAGACATAGAAGAAGGAGAGCTTTTTTGCATATGCAGATGACACAGATAGCATGAACGATGATATTAAATGAATATGAAACTCTTCAAAGTATTCTCTCCTATTGGGCGACAGACAAGTAAGCGATGAAGGTTTTCGGTGGTTGCAAAAGTCTTAGCCAGAAGGGAATCTGGGCGTCTTTTGGACACCCAAATGCTCAGAAATCACCCCCTGGCCACCCAATTTCTTTTGTGAAGAATTTCTTAAAATGCCAATCTCAAAAATATAATTGAATATTTTCATCTCAATGTAATTCCCATGCCATTCATTATATAGGGATGTTATGCCTTATTTCAAGAGGTTTATTCATGTTTATGGTTGTAATCTTAGTATATTGCTGCCCCCTTATATATTGGATGGCCAAAAAATCAGGACTAAATAGGCAGGACCTGTCAAGCCTGTTTTTTGGATGGGCCGTTTCCTGAAAAACACCTTTTCAGACTGGCGAAAAGTTATTATGAAGAATAATTAATTTTGACTTTTTAGGGGTCACTACCAAATTTTAGGACATGGCTATAGGGTAAATTGCTCTTTTTGACCCAACAGGCTATTAAATATAGTTGGACTAAGGATTTATGGTAGCTGAGTAGCTTAATCTGGATGGGCAGAAATTTTGAGATTGCTCGTTTGGACAGTCATTTTTGAAATCCTGGCTAAGACCCTGGACTGTGAATAACATGAAATCAAACAGGCTGTAATAAATGTCGCTTTTCTAGGTCAATAGATGGCGCTTCTGACTTGTCTCTTGTATTTTCAGGGTTTGGACACCATTTTCAACATTGCTGTGAGCCTTCTTAAGGTAGGAATCATTCATTTTGTCTTAGGACTTGACTTTCTTAACCCTTTGGTATCTAAAAAAGATATGGAAATATTTGTTTTATTATTCCGAACAAATCCCACAATGATATAATATCAAAGTTCTCGCTGACCATATCAAACCATTGCCAGTTGCTGATGTGAGGGAAAAGACTGTCTGCTGTTTTGGATGAGGTCAAGGTCACAGATGATGGGTCACATGCACTTGCTCCACTAGGTGTCACCAGCGTCGGAAGGGAATTTTTCATTAGAAGTCGGAGAATGTGTACCGCAGGGATGTCACCCATTGCCTCGTGAGCACAACGGCATGGAATGTAAACATCAGTTAGCCAATCACTGCTGTCAATCTTCACAAGAGATGTAATAAGATTTATTATTATACCTCACGTGAAGATTATTGATTCTGGTTGGTCAAGGGCCATGGATTAATTGTCATGTTTTCCTCACTCCTTAGTGACAGGCTGTTGTCCTTAACAGCTTATGAAATAATTAAATAGTTAATAGCAACAGCTTTGAAATAGTTTAATAGTTACTGCTAGCTCGAAGAATAGTTACCGCTAGCCCGAAGAATACACACAAACACCTACAGAGTTTGCTGAGTGACCTACCGGTGAAACTAGTTCAACAAGGCAGAGGACGAGTATTTATCCAAAATCTCTGGTGTTTGTAATTTTTCCCGCTTTTGTGTTTTGTATTTTGTTCGGTATAATAAAACAGATATGACATCCCTGTGGGGTTTCCACCAGGAATAACTTCGTTCCGAGCGACAATCCTCTCTCGGAGAAGTTTTTCCTGGTGAAAACCCCACAGGGATGTCATATTTGTATAATATTGAATGGCTGAAAGAATATCGCTAATCAATGAAAATGTTAGGACACCATTACGGTTTATGGGTGCTATTGACTTGCAGTCATGCTTGCAAAGTTTCAGCTACTTCAACCACTCTGTCATGCTTCTCAGCTGACTATGCATCTGAGATCAAGTGTTTACTTGGTGGAATGGTGGCTGAAATGTGTCGGTACTATAAAGCAGATTGACAATGCCTGTAGTAAACTCCGACGATGGGAAACAGGGCTACAGAAAAGAGAGGAAGTCTGCAGTGTAGGAACTGTAGCTGTACCACAACCTGGCCATAGCTCTGCCAGGTTACGACTGGGACATAGTCTTAGCCAGCAGGGTGTCTGGGCATCATGTGTACACCCAAACCCTCAAAAATCCCCCCTCAGGACAACCAAATATTTTTGTGAGTAATTTCATTTTCAAACACATAATTGAATTTTTTTTCACCCCTGACATTGTATGATAAACAGTTATTGCCTGGCTTGTTGGTGGATAGTGCAGATTATCACCCAGAGACTGAATTATTTCCCGAGGGCGACGCCCAAGGGAAATAATTCCCTTTGAGAGGTGATAATCTGCACTAATATTCCACCAACAAGCCAGGCAATAACAGTGTTGTTATGCCGAACATTTTATAGGCATAACAAGCGGCAAAATCGTAGTACAGGACCAGAGCTGATTTGAATGTTCAGCAGCAGCATTCATTTAATAAACCGGCTGATGAATCGGTGCACCATGCAGCGTGGCCGTTTGACAGCTAACTATTGATAATACTGAAATAACTATGACATTAGCTTTCCGTACGAAACATTTATCAGGTGGCAGGGCACGACGTTAACTCTTGCAGCGACTTGCCCCGTAGGGCAAGTGAGATTCAATTTTCACTTGCCCTACTCAAACTTTCACTTGCCCTTGAAAAATTGTATGTTTTATGATATTTCATTTAAAACCAAGTAGAACATGGTTCTGGGATGTGAAAGCATATTCTCTAGGACAAGCTTGGATGGCAGACCTCGAAATATACAAAAAGCGTACTTTCCCAGTGGGGCAAGCAAGATGCAGTTTTCACTTGCCCCACAGCTATAATTTACTAATTCTACTTGCCCAGGGCAATGGGGCAAGCACCAATGTCGAGCCCTGGGTGGTTACAAGAGTTCTTCAACGGATATGGCGATTACAATTATAGTTGTAAGTACACTACATGGTGCACTGCTGTATATTATGCCTTAGCTTAATAAATATTTGCATGTTTCTAGTTGAGTAAATTGTGGTCGCCCTTGAAAAATAGGACACCGAGAACGGAAGTGTTCTGGTTTACTATACACATTAGGGGCAAAGAGTAACAAAGTCGGGTATGCAGTCTGACTTATCTAAATTTATTAATCCTGCATTGTAATCAATTATACAATCAATACATAGCAAGTTCCTTAACTATAAAAATAATTCCAAATACACGATGCATTGTTATCAGTGTGCTACAATGGGCCATTAGTGACCAGTGAGGTGAAACATGCAGAGAAGGTGCAAAATGCGACAAGTAGATACAAAGTAGCTAAACATACAGATGCATGCTGGTGCAATATGGCTGGCAAAAAATTGATACATTGTAACCAAAGCTATACATCATGCTTCCAACCAGTGAATTACAATTATCATTATGCGAAATTGATACATTGTATCAAAAAGTAAACATCATGCTTCTTACCAGTGAATTAACATTATACAAAATTGATGCTGAGTGCATAAAAGAGTTATTATCCTATTACATACATGCATTACCAGAGTAATTTACTAACAATACGTACACATACTGTGAGTATGTAGCACAGATCTGCCCTGTTAAGGGGTGTGGAACAAATACAAGTTGTCAGTTTTATACCGTTTAATAACTTGCTTAAAGTTACGTTTAAACCAAGTTTTAATGCAAAATATCTAATACACCTGGCAAATATCTAACAAAATATCTAAGACACCTGTACAAAAGAGGCGAAAAGAAATACTGAATACCCTGCAGCTTCCCTTAGGGTGGGAGGGTGGGAAAGTCTGTTTGCTGCAATAGTGTGGGCTGGCGACACAGAGCTGCGAAGTGCTCGGGTCAGGAGCCAGGAAGCAAGTGACACTAGAATAGCCCAAAGTCAACGGCTCTGAGACCACGTTTTCCAACTTAATTTTTATTGGACAGAAAATAAAGGAAGTGGTTGATGATAGGATAACGTTAAAGAAACAAAGTATTTAATAAAAGCCTACGTGCCAAGTGAGAGTGCGTCCCTGGCCACGGAAAAATACTGTGACCCTGGGGACTGCAAGACATAGGAATGTACTCCATACCCCCAATGCCATACAATTATTCTAATTGCTAACAAATTACCCAATTTTTTCAAGTTTCATGAATTTAAATGAAACTCAAAGTCATGTAGCTGAGGTATTGCTTGTTCATAATTGCTAACATATTCCCCCACCCTCGCCCTGGATATTGCATATGATCACTCTGAAATGACATGTGTCAGCATATTTGTATTGACTCATATTTCAACTATAACTTTACTTAATTGATCAAAAACCAATTTTATGGGTATATACTATGAAGCTGTTTCATAGATGTTTCATAGAAGGCTGTACTTATGGATTTTGATGAAAATCAGAAAATTTCAATGTAGTGACATTGACCTATGACCTTCAACAAAATGGCTGCCTCCATGCTTACTAATGAGATTTGAGCCTATGTGGAAATGGTTCGAAATAGTAACTTTGCCCACGGAGCGCATTCAAGCCAGGTTAATATGTTATGTATTATTGATAAATACAGATTATGTGAATTTCATTTGAATGCGCTCGCTGGGCAAAAGGGTGAATTTTGTGATTTAGTGACCCCTGGTCACTTGTATAAAATTCACCATACTAGAAAGTTCAAAATATACAAAATATACACACACACACATGATATACCGTAATTTCGCGTGTATAAGACGCACCCGTATATAAGACGCACCCCTTGTCCAGGCCTTTAAAATGATGTATAGACCTTAGCTTTGTGTATAGTGCGCACTCCCTTTTCGGAATTATTGTAGGAAATCAACTCCTCACATGAATAACGCTAGAAAGCCAGTAAAACGCACATTGAGATGAGTGAAATGTGACATCACCGTGTCGGTACTCACTACCCATTGTCCTAAGCATGTCACATGGATTGTAATCAGTTAATTCTGGCAAGGGGTGGTTCGGTAATTACAATTCATCAATGACGAGGCAAACATCGATGGGCATTGCCTTGGCCGCATTATAATTGTAATTGGCGATCTCTGAGTGGCCTGGTAACTCGATGTAAAACACCCTAGATTTCTAGCTTTGTGTATAAGACGCACCCCCGATTTGAGTGTATAAATGAGTGTAAAAAAGTGCGTCTTATACACGCGAAATTACGGTATACGGTACATCGTTTCAACTGTGGTCCTGTGGTAGTATGTGAAACTATTTTGACAAATCTATTCCTGGTCACTTGTATAAAATTCACCATACTAGACAGTTCAAAATATACAAAATATACACACACACACATGATATACATCATTTCAACTGTAGGTCCTGTGGTAGTATGTGAAACTATATTTTGACAAATCTATCCCATCCATGTATTCAGTTCTCCTTGACTCATTGCCTGGAGATACAAAACCTTTGATAGTAACACTGGAATGAAGCAAAGATTCCTATTAGCTGGGATTGAACTCTCAAATCGATTCCTCCTAGCACTCACTCAGACAGGCACTTCAGCCACCCTGCTAATGATCGAGTTTGTTGGGGCATTGAACTCTCTCTCTCTCTCTCTCTCGCGCTCTCTCTCTCTGTGCATATATATATATATATATATATATATATATATATATATATATATATATATATATATATATATATATATATATATATATATATATATATATATATATATTATAATATATAATTATATATAATATTTATTTATAGATACATATAACATAAGTGAGTTTGCATTATATATATATATATATATATAATTTTTATATATATATATATATATATATATATATATATATATATATATATATATATATATATATATATATATATATATATATATATAAATATATATTTATATATATATATATATATATATATATATATATATATATATATATATATATATATATATTTAAATAATATATAAATATATAATATAATATATAAATATATATAATATTTATATATAGATACATATGACATAAGTGAGTTTGCATTTGCTGAAAACAGTTGTAGGGATAGACACATGTCTATAGTCCCAGATGAACATGACTACAATCCTACCCATCACCACACCCAGCCTTTCCACTCCCATCTTACCAAACTGTTCAATATTCCCTACTTCGTTACTAATAACTACTTTCATCCAAGAGCCGATATTCAGTTTTCTTTCCGATTGCGTCAGAACATGGAAGTGGCCTAAAAAGCTTTGCCGCACCAGCAATCAATCCTAGCAGTAGCAGCAGTAGCAGCAGCAGCAGCAGCAGCAGCAGCAGCAGCAGCAGCAGCAGTAGCAGCAGCAGTAGCAGCAGCAGCAGTAGCAGCAGCATTAGCAGCAGCAGCAGTAGCAGCAGCAGCAGCAGTAGCAGCATGCTGGCTGATTAAATTAGCTGTTCAGGGAATGGAAAAGCATCTTTAGGACTTCCATTCTATTTGTCCCTGACGCTTTCATTCCTGTAGTGCTTGATATCTTTGATAATATCTTCCTGACAAAGCATCTTTAGAACTTTCTACTATCCCAATGGGTCTAAATGTATTTGTCTAAATATGGAGGGGCCCAAATCACAAGGTCAAAGCATTTTTCTGACTTCCATTATATTTGTCCCTAACCCTTTCATTCCAATAGTGCCTTGACATCTTTGATGTCTTCCAATCAAAGCATATTTCTGAAAACAAATAAAGGAGGAATTATAATCCGGGGCAGGGGAAATGGATAACATAACAATGTATGTAAGTCCCTGTCAGGGGTAAACTTACAAATAGGGATTGGCACCTTTAAAAAGCAGCCGCACAATTTTGATGATATCTTTCAAGTAAAAGCATGGTTTGGGGAATATCTTAAGTAGCAATGTTAAATAGAACATTACTAACTGCTTTCCCTCAAATATTTTGTAAATCATTCTTTATTTTCAAGTTAATGTCAAAAAATCTAAGATTTAGACGACAATCTTTTAAGCATCAATGGGTAAACAGGTGTCACCTATATCTATGATAGCATTGATATAAATAGCTATAAAAAAGCCATAAAATAGCCTTAAAAACTAAGTCTACTTTCGTCCAAAGCACAAAGATGCTAATGTTTTGGAAGACCATCTAAACCCTGTCATTGGATAGCTTTTGCTGAATACTCTCAGATGAGTACCCAAGTGCCAGGGTTTCAGTTGTTTTTCAGGTTTTTTGCATCATTTTCTATTGGCCGAATTAGCCACCAGCAGCATAAAGGTTATATTGCTAATATCTTTGTGACATGATTATTTCAATTATTATTTCAAGATTGAATGTTAATCAGAACCATAACAACTCTCCTTCCGTAAGATTTGGTAATTAATCAATAATGATTAACCCCAAAAGTATTTTTAGAAGTTTCATATGTCCAGACAACACTTGTTGTGGGGAAGATCTCCAGGCACGAATGTGTTAAACCGTGGCTTAGAATTTTTGATGTACAGTAATTACACAAATAATTACACTAATAGTCACACTGATAATAACTCTCCATCAGTCGCCACAAGGGATAATTTGTACATTCTATTCTCTTAAAGGAAATAGTTGCCTTACCAAAGGCATCAAAATTGTAGTTATTGCATGATTAAAGCAATTTGTCTGTTTTAACCCATTTCTGACCGTACTGCCAATACCACCAGACTACATTGGTGATATCTCTCATATGAAAAGACATTCGAAAAAATATTTGAATGAGCTATATCAATCAAAATCCAGTTATCAACTCGCCTTTGGATACTTTACAAATGTATGCTATATGCCAAAGTTATCTACTTTGTTAGGCCTAAAAAATGAAATTGTTAGTTTCCTGTAACGGTCCGAAAAAAAATAGGTTAGGTAGGTCGATAAAAAAAAAAAATGATTATTTTTTGGTCAAAAATGTGTGTTTTATGCATGTTTTACGTTGGTTGGGAGTTTGGAGGGCGGAAAAAAACTTTGTTAGAGTAGGGTTACAGGAAACAAACAACTTTTTTAGGCCTGATTTGATTCAGAAGATATTGTCAAGCGAACTCCAGGCATGACAGGGTCAACCAGTTTATACCTTTTAGCACCCAGAATGTCCTTTCTATTTTCTCCTTCCTATGAATTCATGCTTACTTCAGAAATCATTTGCAATAAGGGATTCTGATTATTATATGATACATCAATAATATTGATTATTAATAAGGAAAAATATCTGATCATTTCAAATTGTTTTTAACAATGTGTCTAGCAATAACCGTTAAGCATATCAGAACCAATGATATCTCTGTCTCTCTGTGTCTGTCTCTCTCTGTCTGTCTCTCTGTGTCTGTCTCTCTCTGTCTGTCTCTGTCTCTCTGTGTCTGTCTCTCTCTCTCTCTCTCTCTCTCTCTCTCTCTCTCTCTCTCTCTCTCTCTCTCTCTCTCTCTCTCTCTCATCTCTCTCTCTCTCTCTCTCTCTCTCTCTCTCTCTCTCTCTCTCTCTCTCTCTCTCTCTCTCTCTCTCTCTCTCTCTCTCTCTCTCTCTCTCTCTCTCTCTCTCTCTCTCTCTCTCTCTCTCTCTCTCACCCTCCCCTGCTCTTCCTCCTTTACTTATAAACAACTCAGCATTATACATGCCTACAGCATGGAGTAGCAGTTCCTGTCTTAGGTGGCTATTTACTCCACAACTGCCCTCCTAAAGCTGCCATCATTATGCGGCACCACTCCCAGCCCACGGACATGCTAAGTCAGAGGCCTCAGAGTAATGCCACCGTTTATCCCTACAACATCTTCCTCTAAATGCCGGACATGCTGAAAAGCACATTCTCTGGCACCACCCATTTCTTTGGCCGTAGCTCTTATCGCTAACTCGGGGAAAAAATCAATTTCTGCCAGAAGATATGAACTTCATGTAGATTTGTCATTGGTTGCAGCGGTGTGGTAGTTACAGCTAAAAAGAACTGAGCACAGGCACCAGTATTTTGGAGTAGATTTGTGCTGAAGGCTGCATGGGAATATGCTGTCGGGGTAGAAAGTGGCGCAAGGAACCGAAATGCACGCAGATGTCTAGTTGTTGTAGATATGTCGTTAGTTTACATTGTGTGTTGTGCCGAAAGCGGCATGGTTCCAGGGAGAGAGGAAAAGTGACTCAAGGCACCTTGAGCTATGAGAAGGAAATGATAATGAACTTGCTGCAATAGGAAATGCTGTAGGGAACCGCTACTGCATCACTTGGAGAGTTAACTTACCTGTGGAATCGACGATGCAGGAATGTGGTGAAATGGACTTCATTCCATTGTTTCACCACTGGAAATGCTACTTGGTGTGAAAGGCGTATTTGTCAATACTACATGGATATTACCAGTGAATTTGGAATATTAAGGAAAGATGCTGAAATAGGATTTATAAGATGTTCATGAACTATTTGCTTGAATCGAAGTTCATGTTATAGGATATACAAGAACAAAGGATATCTCATTGTTGGATTATTCACCTTTTACATTGTATTAGAAGGAATATCATTTATTCATTATTACTTTATTTAATTGCTTAACTCATTGACATGGATAAATTATTTTAAAGAATCTTATTTGAGTTATATATCAAGGCCGGTTTAAGTAATGCAGCAATAGGTTGAAGGATGTTGGCATAGCATTACAAGTCATTTGCAGGAGTAACACTGTTAGAATTTGCTAATGGAAGAAGCTTCAAGCTAATTTGGCCAATACAAAATGATGCATACCACCTGAAAAATGACTCAAACCCTGGAACATGGGTACTCATTTGAGAGAACTCAGCGAGAGCTCTCCAATACATAATAACATAACAGGGTTTAGATGGTTTTCAAATATCTTTGCGTCTTTGTGCTTTGGACGAATGTAGCCTCCGCATTGGAAGGTTTAAGTACATAACTCTATGACATGGATAAATCATTTTAAAGATGCTTCTTTTTACTTAGATCTTAAGGTCTGTTTAACTAATTATCAAATAGGTTGAAAGGTGTTAGCATAGCATTACAAGGCATTTGCAGGAGTACCGCTATTAGAGCAAATGGTGGAAGCTTCAAGTTCTTACTAAAAAAAGGTTGGTCAAATGACAAGTTTATGATTTGCCTATTTCTTGTCACAATGAGTTAGATAATAAATCTATGGTTTCTTCACTTTTCAGGTGATGTGTTAAATTTATGTGGAAATGATTTTGGCAACTGAGGGTAAGATATAATTAGCAGTATCAGGATCAAGAACATGCTTCCTCCCTTTGTGGAAATGTTACTGGGAGGCTATAATGTGTTATGAGTTGCGAGTGACTTGTTTTGATAAGTGATTTTGCATGGATAGAACTCCTGGTTTCTTCACTTCTATCAGAAGGCCACTTTCAGTTTAGCCTAGATATGGCTGAGAAAGTGATGATAAACAAAATTCAAAATCCAAATCCAAAAAATCTGAAATATGTTTGGATGGCTGATGTGATGGGAATGTTTCACTGTGCAAGAAATTATATAGAGCACAATGACTGGTGAGGCTTCCAGCTGATCTATACACAGTGATATTTTATTCCGTTTATTAGATTATCTTACAATCCGATCCAGTAGGGAGGGCAATGAAAGTAGCATGAGGGCAAGGGTTACCATGGCAACATCTGCAGACAAACAGACAGATACAGGGATAAATGAATATGGAAAATATTGAATTTTCTCTGATGTTGTATGTGACACTATATGTAAAGCTTTTATTTTTGTTAAGGATATTACAATGAAATATAGGATTTCAGCCATTTACAACTAGAAAGAATGTATGTTGTGTAATTTGTAATATATATATATATATTATATATATATATATATATATATATATATATATATATATATATATATATATATTTATATATATATATATATATGTATATATATATATATATATATATATATATATATATTATATATATATATATATATATATATATATATATATATATATATATATATATATATATATATATATATATATATATATATATATATATATATATATATATATATACATTGAAGAATAGTTCAAAGATATTAATTTAGGGTAAATTTATTGCCAGTTTTGGATCATAGGATTATCTGAGACAGCCAAATATTCATTTAGTGTTGTGCTATGATTGTGATAGTTAACTGTTTGGAGAATTGGCTACATACCCATATTGTTTCCTTTGCAGTTCCTCTTTATAAGGAACATATTCACACCATTTTATAGATATACAAACACTGAACACTGGTAATCACTGATGTAATATTCGTCCGACCTTTTCGGAGTAAGCATTACGGAACTCTCGTCTCAACTCACCGTAAACCTTATTAAAGGATTCTGGAACACTGAGGATCCACCTTATAAGAAATGTCTTTATTGACACAAGGATTATGGATGCACTGCCCCAGCATCCGCCTTAAGAGTGGTCTTGACTCAGTTCACAGGCCGTTGAAGGATTATGGACAAATAGCCTCAGCATCCACCTTAAGAGCTATTTTGATTCTGGTCACTAGCTGTTGAAGGATCATGGACAAATAGCCTCAGCATCCACCTTAAGAGCTATTTTCATTCATGTCACTGGCCATTTGAAGGATTATGGACACATAGCCTCAGTATCTACCTTAAGATCAGCTATTTCGTATATGGTCACTGGCCGTTGAAGGATAATGGATACACTGGCTCAGTATCCACCTTAAGAGCTATTTGACTGCACGGTCACTGGCTTTTTGGAGGATTATGGACACATAGCAGGATTAAGTATCCACCTTAAGCGGTGTTTAAACTCTGATCACTGGCCATTGAAAAGTTATAGACATATAGCATCTTTGTGTCCCCCTTAAGGACATTTTTGACTCTGGTCATTAACCATTTTAAGGATAATAAACATTTATCTTGAGTATCCACCTTATTATCCAATCTTCAATCCACTAGCTGTTTGAAGCATCAAGAACACATAAACATATAAGAAGAAATTCAGCAAACACTTTGCATATCAGTGTTGACTAATCTGCTGGATAACATGACTCAGGTATTTGACTAATGCCATTAAACGGTGCAACTTACTGTGTTAATTTATTACAGTGCACCAGACTATACTTCTTTTACTACACCAATGATTGTAGAGGTCTCACCTCTGACTGAAAGCTCCAATTGGACAAAATATACTTATTTTATTGCCGATCAACGCTTCCATCAACTTGTGTTTATTATATTGAACTGGACAGAAGAGCAAGAACCAATAGCCTTAATACATCTCTGACTCGATCATCTCTGACTGAATGCTCTAGGCAACACACTGTACTTCTAGCTAGTGCCGACCATTGCTCACATCAAGCTGTGTTGATTATAATAGTCGCTGGATAGGACATTGTATATTGATGGTCTAATATAGGACTCATCTCTGATTGGATCCTTTAATCCGCTCCCAGGAAGCTGTGTTCATTATGATACACTGGACAGGACATTGTTCATTGATGGTCACCTAACTCTCCTATCTAATGCCATCCATCGCTCCCAGGAAGCTGTGTTCGTTATAATACACTGGACAGGACATTGTTCATTGATGGTCACCTAACTCTCCTATCTAATGCCATCCATCGCTCCCAGGAAGCTGTGTTCATTATAATACACTGGACAGGACATTGTTCATTGATGGTCACCTAACTCTCCTATCTAATGCCATCCATCGCTCCCAGGAAGCTGTGTTCGTTATAATACACTGGACAGGACATTGTTCATTGATGGTCACCTAACTCTCCTATCTAATGCCATCCATCGCTCCCAGGAAGCTGTGTTCATTATAATACACTGGACAGGACATTGTTCATTGATGGTCACCTAACTCTCCTATCTAATGCCATCCATCGCTCCCAGGAAGCTGTGTTCATTATAATACACTGGACAGGACATTGTATATTGATGGTCACCTAACTCTCCTATCTAATGCCAACCATCGCTC
>OZ012695.1:40015319-40043291 GCA_963942565.1 Maea johnstoni | reverse complement strand
TTTGCTGAATACTCTCAGATGAGTACCCAAGTGCCAGGGTTTCAGTTGTTTTTCAGGTTTTTTTGCATCATTTTCTATTGGCCGAATTAGCCACCAGCAGCATAAAGGTTATATTGCTAATATCTTTGTGACATGATTATTTCAATTATTATTTCAAGATTGAATGTTAATCAGAACCATAACAACTCTCCTTCAACCTAGTTGATCATCAGTTAAATAGACCTTCAGATCTAAGTAAAAAGAAGCATCTTTAAAATGCTTTATCCATGTCATAGAGTTATGGACTTAAACCTTCCAATGCGGAGGCTACATTCGTCCAAAGCACAAAGACGCAAAGATATTTGAAAACCATCTAAACCTTGTTATGTTAGTATTAATTGGATAGCTCTCGCTGAGTTCTCTCAGATGAGTACCCATGTTCCAGGTAATTGATCAATAATGATTAACCCCGAAAGTATTTACCCCGAAAGTTTCATATGTCCAGACAACACTTGTTGTAGGAAGATCTCCAGGCATGAATGTGTTAAACCGTGGCTTAGAATTTTTGATGTACAGTAATTACACAAATAATTACACTAATAGTCACACTGATAATAACTCTCCATCAGTCGCCACAAGGAATAATTTGTACATTCTATTCTCTTAAAGGAAATAGTTTCCTTACCAACGAGCATCAAAATTGTAGTTATTGCATGATTAAAGCAATTTGTCTGTTTTTACCCATTTCTGACCGTACTGCCAATACCACCAGACTACTTTGGTGATATCTCTCATATGAAAAGACATTCGAAAAAATATTTGAATGACCTATATCAATCAAAATTCTGTTATCAACTCGCCTTTGGATACTTTACAAATGTATGCTATATGCCAAAGTTATCTACTTTGTTAGGCCTAAAAATGAAATTGGTAGTTTCCTGTAACGGTCCGTAAAAATAATAGGTTAGGTAGGTCGGTAAAAAAAATATATATTATTTTTTGGTCAAAAATGTGTGTTTTATGCATGTTTTACGTTGGTTGGGAGTTTGGAGGGCGGAAAAAAACTTAGGGTAGGTATTTTTTGAATAAAAAACTTGTTAGAGTAGGGTTACAGGAAACAAACAACTATTTTAGGCCTTATTTGATTGAGAAGATATCGTCAAGCGAACTCCAGGCATGAGAGGGTCAACCAGTTTATGCCTTTTAGCACCCAGAATGTCCTTTCTATTTTCTCCTTCCTATGAATTCATGCTCACCTTCATAAATCATTTGCAATAAGGGATTATAATTATTATATGATACATCAATAATATTGATTATTAATAAGGAAAAATATCTGATCATTTCAAATTATTTTTAACGATGTGTCTAGCAATAACCGTTAAGCATATCAGAACCAATAATATCTCTCTCTCCCTCCCTCCCTCCCTCTCTCTCTCTCTCTCTCTCTCACTCTCTCTCTCTCTCTCTCTCTCTCTCTCTCTCTCTCTCTCTCTCTCTCTCTCTCTCTCTCTCTCTCTCTCTCTCTCTCTCTCTCTCTCTCTCTCTCTCTCTCTTTCTCTCTCTCTCTCTCTCTCTCTCTCTCCCACTCTCTGGAAGACTCTCCTACTCTTCCTTCTTTACTTATAAACAACTCAGCATTATACATGCCTACAGCATGGAGTAGCAGTTCCTGTCTTAGGTGGCTATTTACTCCACAACTGCCCTCCTAAAGCTGCCATCATATGCAGGCACCACTCCCAGCCCACGGACATGCTAAGTCAGAGGCCTCTGAGTAATGCCACCGTTTATCCCTACAACATCTTCCTCTAAAATGCCGGACATGCTGAAAAGCACATTCTCTGGCACCGCCCATTTCTTTGGTCGTAGCTCTTATCGCTAACTCGGGCAAAAAATCAATTTCTGCCAGAAGATATGAACTTCATGTAGATTTGTCATTGGTTGCAGCGGCGTGGTAGTTACAGCTAAAAGAACTGAGCACAGGCACCAGTATTTTGGAGTAGATTTGTGCTGAAGGCTGCATGGAATATGCTGTCGGGTAGAAAGTGGCGCAAGGACCGAAATGCACGCAGATGTCTAGTTGTTGTAGATGTGTCGTTAGTTTACATTGTGTGTTGTGCCGAAAGCGGCATGGTTCCAGGGAGAGAGGAAAAGTGACTCAAGGCACCTTGAGCTATGAGAAGAAATGATAATGAACTTGCTGCGATAGGAAATGCTGTAGGGAACCGCTACTGCATCACTTGGAGAGTCAACTTACCTGTGGAATCGACGATGCAGGAATGTGGTGAAATGGACTTCATTCCATTGTTTCATCACTGGAAAGACACGCTACTTGGTGTGAAAGGCTTATTTATTAATACTACATGGAATTTCTCAAAGTGAACTGCACAACTTTTATCAATGAATTGCAAACCTGGATATTACCAGTGAATTTGTAATATTAAGGAAAGATGCTGAAATAGGATTTATAAGATGTTCATGAACTATTTGCTTGAATCGAAATTCATGTTATAGGATATACAAGAACAAAGGATATCTCATTGTTGGATTATTCACCTTTTACATTGTATTATAAGGAAATCAATATCATTTATTCATTATTACTTTATTTAATTGCTTAACTCATTGACATGGATAAATTATTTTAAAGAATCTTATTTGAGTTAGATATCAAGGCGGTTTAAGTAATGCAGCAATAGGTTGAAGGATGTTGGCATAGCATTACAAGTCATTTGCAGGAGTAACACTTTTAGAATTTGCTAATGGAAGAAGCTTCAAGCTAATTTGGCCATACAAAATGATGCATAACACCTGAAACATAACTCAAACCTGGAACATGGGTACTCATCTGAGAGAACTCAGCGAGAGCTATCCAATACATAATAACATGACAAGGTTTAGATGGTTTTCAAATATCTTTTGCGTCTTTGTGCTTTGGCGAATGTAGCCTCCGCATTGGAAGGTTTAAGTCCATAACTCTATGACATGGATAAATCATTTTAAAGATGCTTCTTTTTACTTAGATCTTAAGGTCTGTTTAACTAATGATCAAATAGGTTGAAAGGTGTTAGCATAGCATTTCAAGGCATTTGCAGGAGTACCACTATTAGAGTTTGCAAATGGTGGAAGCTTCAAGTTCTTACTAAAAAAGGTTGGTCAAATGACAAGTTTATGATTTGCCTATTTCTTGTCACAATGAGTTAGATAATAAATCTATGGTTTCTTCATTTCTCAGGTGATGTGTAAATTTATGTGGAAATGATTTTGGCAACTGAGGGTATTAAGATATAATTAGCAGTATCAGGATCAAGAACATGCTTCTTCCCTTTGTGGAAATGTTACTGGGAGGCTATAATGTGTTATGAGTTGCGAGTGACTTGTTTTGATAAGTGATTTTGCGTGGATAGAACTCTAGGTTTCTTCACTTCTATCAGAAGGCCACTTACAGTTTAGCCTAGATATGGCTGAGAAAGTGATGATAAACAAAATTCAAATCCAAATCCAAAAAATTTGAAATATGTTTGGATGGCTGATGTGATGGGAATGTTTCACTGTGCAAGAGATTATATAGAGCACAATGACTGGTGAGGCTTCCAGCTGATCTATACACAGTGATATTTTATTCCGTTTATTAGATTATCTTACAATCCGATCCAGTAGGGAGGGCAATGAAAGTAGCATGAGGGCAAGGGTTACCATGGCAACATCCGCAGACAAACAGACAGATACAGGGATAAATGAATATGGAAAATATTGAATTTTCTCTGATGTTGTATGTGACACTTTATGTAAAGCTTTTATTTTTGTTAAGGATATTACAATGAAATATAGGATTTCAGCCATTTACAACTAGAATGTATGTTGTGTAATATGTAATATATATATATATATATATTATATATATATATATATATATATTATATATATATATATATATATATATATATATATATATACATATACATTGAAGGATAGTTCAAAGATATTAATTTAGGGTAAATTTGTTGCCAGTTTTGGATCATAGGATTATCTGAGACAGCCAAATATTCATTTAGTGTTGTGCTATGATTGTGATAGTTGAATGTTTGGAGAATTGGCTACATACCTATATTGTTTCCTTTGCAGTTCCTCTTTATAAGGAACATATTCACACCATTTCATAGATATACAAACACTGAAAACTGGCAATCACTGATGTAATATTTGTCAGACCTTTTCGGAGTAAGCATTACGGAACTCTCGTCTCAACTCACCGTAAACCTTATTAAAGGATTCTGGAATACTGAGGATCCACCTTATTAGTAAAGACGTTATTGACCCAGTATCCGCCTTAAGAATGGTTTTGACTCAGTTCACAGGCCGTTGAAGGATTATGGACACACATTCTCAATATCCGCCTTAAGAGCTATTTTACTGGTCACTCACAATATGAAGGATTGTGGACACATAGCCTTAGTATCCACCTTAAGAGCTATTTGAAGGATTGTGGACACATAGCCTTAGTATCCACCTTAAGAGCTATTTAAAGGATAATGGACACATAGCCTTAGTATCCACCTTGAGAGCTATCTTTATTCAGGTCACTGGCCATTTGAAGGATTATGGATACATAGCCTTAGTATCCACCTTAAGAGCTTTTCGACTGATCACTGGCCAATTGAAGGATTTTGGGCACATAGCTCAGTATCCACCTTGAGGGCTATTTTGATTCTGGTCACTGGCCATTGAAGAATTATGGACACATTATAGTTAGGACTATTGGCTCAAGGATACACCATAATGATATCCATTTTCCAGTCCACTAGCCGTTTGAAGCATCAAGAACACATATAAGAAGGAATTCAACAAAAGCTGGGAATATTGATCAGTCCTGGCTGTGACTAATCTGCTGGATAACACAGGACTCAGGTATTCACAAAAAAGCAGTCAACGCTGCAACCAAATGTGTTTATTACAATGCACCAGACTGGAATTCTTTTACTACACCAATGATTGTATAGGGCTCACCTCTGACTGAAAGCTCCAATTGGACAAAATATACTTATTTCTAATGCTGATCAACGCCTCCATCAACTTGTGTTTATTATATTTTACTGGACAGTAGAGCAAGCATCAATGGTCTTGTAAGACTCATCTCTGACTGAAAATTCCAATTGGACAAAATATAATTATTCCATTGCCGATCAACGCTTCCATCAACTTGTGTTTATTATATTTAGCTGGACGGTAGATCAAGCATCAATGTTCTTGTAAGACTCATCTCTGACTGAAAATTCCAATTGGACAATATTTTATTTGCCGATCAACGCTTCCATCAACTTGTGTTTATTATATTGAACTGGATGATAGAGCAAGCATCAATGGTCTTATAAGACTCAACTCTGATTTAAAGATTCAATTGGATAAAATATACTTATTTCTTATGCTGATCAACACTTCTGTCAACTTGTGTTCATTATATTTAACTGGTCATTATGCTACACTGGACAGGACATTGTATATTGATGTCTAATATAGGACTCATCTCTGATAGGATCCTTTAATCCGCTCCCAGGAAGCTGTGTTCATTATAATACACTGGACAGGACATTGTATATTGATGGTCTAGTAGGATTCATCTCTGATTGGATCCTTTAATCCGCTCCCAGGAAGCTGTGTTCATTATAATACACTGGACAGGACATTGTTCATTGATGGTCACCTAACTCTCCTATCTAATGGCAACCATCGCTCCCATCAAGCTGTGTTCATTATAATACACTGGACAGGACATTGTATATTGATGGTCTAGTAGGATTCATCTCTGATTGATCCTTTAATCCGCTCCCAGGAAGCTGTGTTCATTATAATACACTGGACAGGACATTGTATATTGATGGTCACCTAACTCTCCTATCTAATGCCAACCATCGCTCCCATCAAGCTGTGTTCATTATATACACTGGACAGGACATTGTATATTGATGGTCTAGTAGGATTCATCTCTGATTGGATCCTTTAATCCGCTCCCAGGAAGCTGTGTTCATTATAATACACTGGACAGGACATTGTATATTGATGGTCACCTAACTCTCCTATCTAATGGCAACCATCGCTCCCAGGAAGCTGTGTTCATTATAATACACTGGACAGGACATTGTATATTGATGGTCACCTAACTCTCCTATCTAATGGCAACCATCGCTCCCAGGAAGCTGTGTTCATTATGATACACTGGACAGGACATTGTATATTGATGGTCACCTAACTCTCCTATCTAATGGCAACCATCGCTCCCAGGAAGCTGTGTTCATTATAATACACTGGACAGGACATTGTATATTGATGGTCACCTAACTCTCCTATCTAATGGCAACCATCGCTCCCAGGAAGCTGTGTTCATTATAATACACTGGACAGGACATTGTTCATTGATGGTCACCTAACTCTCCTATCTAATGGCAACCATCGCTCCCATCAAGCTGTGTTCATTATAATACACTGGACAGGACTTCTTGTACCAACTGTGGGATACTGGTAGGACTGATCTCTGGCTGATTGCTCTTTTCGAACTAGTTACCCTTATATCTAATGCCAAACATCGCTCCCATGAAACTGTGTTCATTGTAATACACTGGACAGGACTTCTTGTACCAATATTGGCATAGGACTGATCTCGAACTGATCATGCTTGAATAGTACTAACTGTCCTTATAATTAATGCCAACCATCGCTCCCACAAAGCTGTGTTCATTATAATACACTGGACAGGACCTCTTGTACCAATTGTGGGATAGGATTGATTTCTGACGAAATTGGTCTTATCCGATGAACTGTCCTTATATCTAATGCAAAGTAGTGCTCCCATCAAACTGTTTATCATATTACACTGGACAGGACATCTAGCACTTAGTTGTTGCACAGTGTAAGACGCTTCTGTGATTGGATGCCTTAAGCCGGCAAACTGTCCTTCTATCTGACCTGGATTAGGATCTGTGTAAGTATGCATGTAAACACCCTTAATTGCCAAGGTAAAAAAAAAACGAAAAATTATTCAAACCCTGGCATATGGATACTCATCTGAGAGTACTCAGTGAGAGCTATTCAATGAATACCAACATGACTGGGTTTAGATGTTTTTCAAAATCTTTGCATTATTGCGCTTTGAAAGAAAGTAGCCTTAGCATCGGAAGGGTTAATCAGTTTTAATGACCCTCTCCTTATTTTCAAGGTCATATTTTTTGTAACTGTATAAATTTGATAAAAGGTAACATTTTGCCAGGAAGCAAATCTAATCAGTTTTTGGCTTCACATTTCATTCATATCAGAAATCATGAGAATTGGTTCAGGTTGCAACATGTCATTCCTTTAGTCAATAAAATGTCATTTGTCTAGTGGTTTTTTGGTCACAGCAGGGGTCAGAGTTGAACATTTAAGATCATTCTCTCTCTAGTCACATTGTATCTTTACCAAGATATTTGATAAGCATCACCAAGAATCATTTTTCTTGAGATGCCACTCCTCTTGTCTGATCGATGGCGGTTGCCATGGAGATACTGACTATCATTTTCAGAAAGATTGTATCATCTCATGTGTATGTGTTTCATTCATCCACATGATACTCCTGTCAATTTAACACATTTATGTCTAGGAACGTTCCTTCTAGATGTAGGATACTTTAATAAGTAGCATAGGAATAAATCATAATTTCTTCTTTAAAGGGGATTTGCATTTTGTGTTCTGTTCACCACTTGCTAATAAAATATTTTTCAAAAAATACTTTGGTAACAAAATATTAAGGACGTAGTACCATAGTTGTGTATATGTTGATGTAGGTTATGAGGCTGAAAGTCTTACTGTGTTGAATTCTGTAAGGTGGTTCATAGGAACAAAAGACTAACTTAGACTAAAGCTTATGAAGAAGTGCTCCCAACTGTCTATATTCAATAACACCGGTTCATTGTTCGAGAGAGAGAGAGAGAGAGAGAGAGAGAGAGAGAGAGAGAGAGAGAGAGAGAGAGAGAGAGAGAGAG
Source organism: Maea johnstoni (assembly GCA_963942565.1). Lineage (NCBI taxonomy): Eukaryota > Metazoa > Annelida > Polychaeta > Spionida > Magelonidae > Maea > Maea johnstoni. The sequence continues at coordinate 40,035,300 of OZ012695.1, read as the reverse complement.
AGAGAGAGAGAGAGAGAGAGAGAGAGAGAAACAGAGACGAAAGACTGAAGAAACAGACAGAGACAGAGAGAACTAATGACCCCAATTAGATGATTTAAGAGCTCCAAATTAAGCCAATCAAATAAAAGATGCTACGAAGTTTAAGGCAGCTATAAATACATCCACAAAAAATAGAGTTGATGGTAAAAGGTTCAATCCAGAGCTGTGCAGAATAAACAGTAAGCGTTATCATCAGTCCTGCTACTTGTAAGAAACCCCTTTTACCTGCTATAGAATTTCACCTCAGCCTGCATCACCATGGCAACAGATGAAGTTGCCATGGCAGGAAACTATCAGTATCCTGTACTGTCAGGTCTGAATCCTGGATAAGGAAAGTGAAAAGCTTAACCCTTATGCTGCTACTGGCTAATTTTGTCAATAGAATATGATGCAAAAATTCCTGAAAAATGACTTAAACCTTGGCACATTGGTAGTTTTTGGGTACTCATCTGAGGGTGCTCAGCGAGAGCTTTCCAATGAATACCAACATGACAAGGTTTAGATTGTTTTCAAAAACCCATTCACGCCTGGAGATCTCTTTGACAAAAGTAGTTGGACTTTTGAAAATAAATTTGGAATCAACCATAGATCCAGAAAATATTTCTAGGAGAATTGTTGGTTGTGTCCTGATGAACATTATTCCTCCAGATATTTAACCAAAGATTCTTTAGTCACAAAGATATTACTAAAAATAGTCTGGTGCTTTTGGCTGCTACAGGCATGAATGGGTTATGCCATGTTCTTCACAATCTGTACCCAACCCATATTATTGCTATATTGGACTTAAAACTGTAAAAGATCTGATAGTAAACCTGATGAGACCAAAAGAAAACAATATCTATAAAGCTTACAATATATATACATCCAATTGGCATTGTTTTGTACCTTTGAACTCTGTTTCCAGCAGGAAATAATTCGAACTATAAGAAAAAATGATATCATCTTCATTATATTCATCAGCAGCAGCAGGATCTTCATCATCATCATCATCATCAATATTCATCATCATCATCACACAGTAATCATCATCATCATCATCATCATTGTCATCGTCATCATCATCATCATCAAGATCATCATCATCGCCATGCTGAAGCCCTAATTGTTAACCATGTAGCAGACGGAGCACTTTAAATTATGTCATATGCGCGACAGCATCTCTTACCTGATTTGAAGACACACAACTGCTGTGGTAACCATAGCAACAGATGAAGTTGCCACGGCAGGAAAATGGTAGTGCCCTTTGAAATGAACGACTTCAATACCCCATGAAAAGAGCCAGTTATAAGGAGGGCGCCTAATAGAACTTATTGCAAGAAAATTATGCTTAACCCATATGCTGCTGGTGGCTAATTTGGCCAATACAAAAAGATGCACAAAAGCTTTTCCTTTGCTGTACTCATCATATTGGAATGACTGTGTATTTGGTCAGTACAGTCAGATTCATTAACCCATTCATGCCTGTAGCAGCCAAAGTTGCCTGACAATTTTGGTTATATCTCCGTAACAACAACAGTATTAAAAAAATATTTCAAGAAGTGTTTATCCTAACTCTATCTACAACTCTCCTTCAAATATTTTGCAAAGTAAAGCTTTATTCCAAAGTTATTTTCAAAAGTTTGACAGGTTCTGACGACACTGATCAAATAGATCTCCAGGCAGGAATGGGTTAATCTACTTACACCAGAAGTTCCTCTAAACACTATCTCTTGCATCTACAAGATTTGATCAAAATCGTCAGGCTGTTTTTGGACACTGTGAGCATTAATGGGTTAAAGTTATTTACTCTCTCACGAGTACTGAATGACTCAAAGATACTCACCAGGATTAATGGCTGAGCGCGTATCCGGGTTCTGACATGTTCCTAGTATTCATATTTGAACTTTGACCTTTCCGCTACGTCATGTAATGGTAACGATCTACATCGCTATTTCTGCTGGCAATTGTTCTGCAACTCTTCTGTGGAACTGACTTAATAGAACTCATTGCAAGAAAATGATGCTTAACCTTTATGCTGCTGGTGGCTAATTTGGCCAATACAAAAAGTTGCAAAAAAAACCTTTAAAAAAAAGATTGAAACCCTGGCATATGGGTACTCATCTGAGAGTACCCAATGAATACCAACATGACAGGGTTTAGATATTTTTCAAAATATCTTTGCATCCTTGTGCTTTTGACAACATTAGCCTTAGCATTGGAAAGTTAATGCTCACAGTAGCCAAAGTTCATGCTCACAGTAGCCAAAGTTTATGCTCACAGTAGCCAAAGTTAATGCTCACAGTAGCCAAAGTTAATGCTCACAGTAGCCGAAGTTAATGCTCACAGTAGCCAAAGTTAATGCTCACAGTAGCCAAAGTTAATGCTCAAAGTAGCCAAAGTTAATGCTCACAGTAGCCAAAGTTAATGCTCACAGTAGCCAAAGTTAATGCTCACAGTAGCCAAAAGTAGTCAGACAATTTTGATGAAATCTTGCAGGCAAAAGCCAAGTTGGGAGAATAGTTGATGGAGAACTTTATTATTGGCCTATTTGCAAAGGATGACAATTTTCAGAAAGAATACTAAGCTTGACAGGGTTAGCAAAACATAACTGAAAAAAACAAACTAATTCACTTACAAAATGGATTGCAAGTTAACTAATTCATTTCCAAAATGTATTCCAAATAAACAATTCATTTTCAATATGTATTTCAAATGAACTAATTCATTTCCAAAATGAATTCCAAATAAACTTATACATTTCCAAAATGTATTCCAAATAAACTTATTCATTTCCAAAATGTATGAGCATATATAGCTTGCATATAGAATTCACCTAGCAGTGCAATAATTTACCTTTGGGTCTGCTCACATGGTTTGATAACTGACACAACAGCTCTTGAATGTATTTCTCTAAATATAGCTCTGTTATCAAGATATTTTCATTTCTGTCATATGCAAGCCCCAGATATGTAATAAGTTTAATGAAAGTTACATTGGGGTATGTCTCCGACATTCATTTGTTAAATGGTAACCATGGCGGCGCCAATGGTGATTCCCTTGGCAACAGCAGATTGACCTAGCGCCACCACAGAAGAATAGTTAATTGCACGGAGGGGACGAACAAAATTGATTGTATTCAAATTCCAATCCTCGACAGTTCTCGTTCATTTATTTCTTGCCTTAAAAAAATCTAGTCTTGCTACCCTCACATACTGGCCTTGTTAATGTGGCATTTTAGTTACAAAGATTTCAGTTGTACTTTAAATTTGAATTATTGTGGCTTATTTTTGACAGAAATGGTAAGCTGACTCCTCTATGCTATACAATTGATGATATTTCAATTCAAATATTTACGCAAGAACTCTTAGATACTAGAGGTAACCATATACTAAAATTTAGAAATTCCAGATATTTATATGTTTACTGAACTGATTATATGAATATCAAACATTGCAGTCAGCTGACTTTATAGGGCTAGTTCTGTAGTGATTGGAGTAGGGTATTCTCTAGGGTTATGGATAGCCATGATTTATAAACTAGATCTAACATTTCCTTCAAAATAAGTACCCCTTCTTTGATTTAGAAAACACCCTAATGTCAAAGAAAAATAGAAAATATCTTCTTAACCCAAGCATTCCTGCATGTGGCAATGAGAATATCTTGACCATTTTGGTATCCTTTTAATATAGTAGTAAACTGCAGAAAATATTGTAAGGTGAAATGTTGATCGGAACCCAATTAACAACTCATCGTCATAGGATTTTTTGCTTAGTTATCAAGTTATTATCAAGCATGTCATAGCCCTTCCAATGCTGAGGCTACTTTCGTCCAAAGCACAAGGATGCAAAGATTTAAAAAAAACCATCCAAACCCTGTCATGTTGTCAAACCCTCTCACTGAGTACTCCCAGGAGGGTGCCCATATGCCAGGGTTTCAGTCAATTTTTTTTGCTTTTTTGCATCATTTTTTTAATGGCAAAATTAGCTGCTAGCAGCATAAGGAATAAGTTCAGGTGATCTCATTGTGACCTTATTGAATGAAAGGCTCAATGAGATGAAGGGAACAGAAAGCAATAACTGAAATATTGTTTTGGGGGTTTAGTAGGATAACCTTTGTTCAAATATATTTCTCAATAGTCAATACTTCTTTTTTTGCCAAGTATTCCCCGCATCAGTCTGTCCCCTTTAAGAACTTGGGGAATGAGAGGGTTAATGGGGTTAGGTGATTCTCTGCTGGGGGTCCTGATCTTCCCCGATCTCCCGGAGCCAGTCTCAACGGCGCGTAAACAGGCTCATCAGCGTATCATTCCACCATCTATCATACGCGAGTCTTCATGATGATAATAATCAACTTCTCTGCTAATGCAGTACGTGTCTGCCTCTCTAGATTTCTCTGGATAACGTGGAATGTTAGTATATATTGAACTATTGAAGTTGCCTTTCTATTATTTTGAATGAATATATATATATATATATATATATATATATATACATATATACATATATATATATATATATATATATATATATATATATATATATATATATATATATATATTTATATATATATATATATATATATATATATATATTTATATATATATATATATATATATATATATATATGTATATATATATATATATATATATATATATATATATATATATATATATAGTGAACCTCTCATTGTTAGAAAAGTTAACACCTCCTATTGTGAACACTCCTATTGTGTATCTAAAGTGAATGCTTTGGCCCTAAGGTGTTCACATATCCCTGAGGTTTCACTGTGTATATATATATATATATATATATATATATATATATATATATATATATATATATATATATATATATATATATGTGTGTGTGTGTGTGTGTGTGTGTGTGTGTGTGCGTGCATGCGTGAGTGTGTTTGTGTGTGTGTGCTAACATTTATTTGCAAGTCGGTATTGCAGATTGGAGCAGTAGAGAAAGCTAGCACTGTGTGGGCGCTGCTTTAAGGGAGGGGCATTTAATTCATATTGTATTGTTCCATGAAGTAGACGCCGATTTCTCCTCCATCAGATGAAGGAATCAAATAAGAAGTAATGACACAAAGGAATCGATGCAGGAACTAGACTTTATTACGTGCACATGAAGGACTTCACAAATTGGTTCCTGAAGGGCCACATCATGACAGATGACAGCTTTTTGATAAAGCCCCTTAGATCTTGGAGGGATCCAATTAACTGTGGACTTTCTCCGTTAGTAATCATTCGACAGAAAAAATTGTTAACCCTTATGCTGTTGCTGGCTAATTTGGCCAATACAAAATGATGCAAAAGCCTGAAAAAAGACTGAAACCCTGGCACGTACATGGGTACTCATCTCAGAGTACTCAGCCAGAGCTATCTAATAAATACCAACATGACAGGGTTTAGATGGTTTTTAAAAATCTTTGCGCCTTGTGCTATGGACGAATGAAGCCTCAACATTGGAGGGGTTAACCCATTCATGCCTAGAGATTTTCCTGACAAATGTCGTCAGGAACAAAGGTACTTCTGAAAATAATTCTTGAATCAATCAGAAATTGGAAAAACATTTCAAGAAAAGTTAATAGTCATTTCTTCTTGAAATATTTTTTTTCGAATATTGATTTTGTTGGGGAGATATCATCGACTGTGTGAGTGATTTCTGGGTACTACTGGTGTGAATGGGTTAATCCATTCTTGCCTTTGAGCTCACAACACCTTTAATTACTTTTCTTTTATCTCTTTGATCAGCGTATTTTGGGAGGAGATTTGAAGAAAGATATTGATCAGAACCCAATGACAATTTTTCCCCAACGGGGAATTTACATGCATACATATAAGAATACACATGCTTCATTTCGAGGCTAACTTAGAAAGTATCATAGATATGGAGGACAATTGTCCAGTTCAATCCCTAACCTATTAATACTGGAGAGTTCCTCCAGAAATAGTTGCCTGGATAAAAAATACTTTTGACTGTAACTTTTGAATTGAGAATGATTTTACAAAATATTTGAAAAAGAGTTGTTGCTAATTTTCTGATCACCATTTCTCCTTCAAATATTTTGCCAATTATGTTTTGGCTTGGAAGATTTCAGCAAAATTGTCTGGCTGGTTTTGGCCGCTGTGAGCATTAACAGGTTAATGCACTAGATATAAATGGGTTGTAATCTTAATTCATATCTCTGCTCTGAGCTAGGTCAATCCTTACTGCTTTGGATATAAATGGGTTATTCCTTACTAATATATCTGCTTTAAGTGCAGTATAAACACTTATTACCTGTCCCTAATTAATCCTTCTTCCAATCACAACCAGGCAATACTCAGGTCAACCTATTCATGCCTAGAGATCTACTTGACGAATGTCGTCTGGACCTGGCAAACTTTTGAAAATAATTTTGGAATGAAGCAAAAAATTACAAAATATTTGAAGGAGACTTGTAGATAGAACTCTGAAGAACAACTCTCCTTGAAAAAAATTCCAAATTTTGCTTTTGTTAAAGAGATATCACTGAATTAGTCGGGTGGTTTTGGCCACTTCAGGCATGAATAGGTTGAAAATGCTTCTTATAATACTGGCCAGGTGCAAATATGTCATGTCAATAACGTTATGTTGGTTTAGCTATCAAGTGAACTTATTGGGTCTAACAGATAAGATTCAGATTCAGCCAATATGTGGAAATTTTGGGTCTTAATTATGGTAAAGATTAAGCTATAAGGTTAGCATATTGGTGCATTTTATTAGGTCTGTGGTAAAGATAAGTAGATTTAGTGAGTAGGTTCATGTATGGTCTTTGGTAATGATAGGCTGATTTAGCTATTATATGTGAAATATGTACTTTATGGACATGGTACAGATCAGTTGACTATAAAATCAATTATGGGATTATCTATATATAAACATATATATATATATATATATATATATATATATATATATATATATATATATATATATATATATATATATATACATATATATATATATACATATATATACATATATTTATTCTGTGTATTAGTTAACTTTCACAATACTCTCACTGCATCCAATATAGGATTGTGATTTTTCAGACCTATTACAATAATGTGTCCCTTGGTGTTTTATCATGGACGTTTTTAGCCTGGTATATTTTCAACAGTGCTAGCTGATTGATCTTTGAGTGTGTTTTTCCAAGACCTGCCGTAACAATAGAAAGGGATGCTTTTCTCTGGTTATTTGCATGATATCATTTAGCAGATGTTGATTGATACAGCAGCCTGAGGCAACTGCAAATCATTTTGGGCTCATAACTATTGAAGTAAGAAAGCCCAGATGATAAGGTTCATTTTAAGGGCAGACTTTTATGCAGAGCGAGAAAGTGGTAAAGCCTGTTCTAGTATCTAGAATCTACATTTTACACAACTACTGCTTTTTTGTAGCATAAGAAATGCTTAAATCTTGGACAATGTCTTGAAATGGCTACCATAAATTTTCAGTTTGTTATATAGCTCACTGGCCCAACTCCTTCTGCAGTGCAGTGTTCACTTGGTCAGTCTGAGGTCTGACAAAGTTTTATTTAACTCATCAAATATGTCAAAATTATGAAAAACGGACAAAGGCATATTGTTACCTCATAAGGACAAGTTTTAGCCTTCCCTGATCGCTGAGTGGTCTAAGGCATTGCCATTGACTGCTTGCTGCCTCTTGCCACCACAGGGCCTGCCCTGATAGCCGAGTGGTCTATTTAAGCCAGTGACTTGGGGTTAGTCAGTGGTTTTCGCAGGATACTCAGGTTCCCTCCATCATTTACAACTGGATAGGCAAGACGTAGCTGCAATACAGTAGAAAAAGTGATGATAGACAAAATTCCAAATTCCTAATACCATATTTGTCAGATCATGTGTGAGCTCTCCATGTAAATACAGCAAATGTAAACAAAATGAATGAGTAATGCACAGTTCCACACTGATTTCAATTTATTTCTAAGTTGAATATAATTCACTTGGTGATGAAGTATTCTTTAAATATTGTATACTGTGTTAATATTGCAGCATTTTGATTCATATGCACTTTGCACACCCCTGTAGTCCTTATTGATTAAACTGCTCACCATTAATATATTTGGACATCCAATGTATATGCTATTATTGCACAAAACGCTGACATGATAGCTTGTCATTCAACACCAGTATACATTAATTAAACTGTGCATTAAAGGCAGCTGCATGCCGTGCAAACTTGACAGAGTATACAGTATTCCTATCATCAACTATATTAGCTTATGATCAAAATAAACAGCAAAAAGGTTGTGCTTTGACACGTCTTCCTGGGCGTATTTTGTCTATGTTTTTTGCCCAAAACTGTACAAGAAAATGTCCGAAATATTACTTACTTAGCGGCAAAAACTATCATCAGATGTTTACAGTATATATATATAGTCACTGCCATATTTTGCAGATAAACATCGATGAAAAACAGGAAAATCTCACCTTCAGTCGTACAAGACATTGTTTACCATTGTTTAGTATTTGCAACAGCCCCTTTATTTGCTGTATGTTTTGTGTATTTGCAGACCTCCCGTAAGGACCTGCTGGCCTTGGACTTCGAAGGGATCCTCAAGTATTTCCGCGTCCACTTGCCCAAGAAATACAGGTCCGAGGAGAGCGCTCGGGAGCTGCTGAACACGGCCATCTTCCTCAAGGTAAATACCGCTACTTAGCCGTTCTTTTTGGGAAGTTTCCTCTTGCAGGGCTGGACATTGGTGCTTGCCCGGTTGCCCCGGGCAAGTAGAATTTGTATATTATAGCTGAAAGGCAAGGGAAAACTGCATCTTGCTTGCCCCACTGGGCAAGTACGCTGTACCGGTTCACTTTTGAGAACGTGTGCAACTTTTGTGATTTGGAATCCAAGTTTGTCCCAAAAATGTGTTTTCCCATGCCAGCACCATGTTCTATTTGGCTTTAAATGAAGCATTATAATACATAAAGTTTTTCAAGGGCCGGTGAAAGTTGGAGTAGTGCAAGAGAAATTTGAATCTCACTTGCCCCACTAACTGGGCAAGTCGCCGCAAAAGTTAATGTCGTGCCCTGTCTTGTTTATGATACTTATGGTTAGGGTTGAATGTTGTAAAAGCTATTGGACTTGGTATCATTTCAAAAAGTACTGTGTCATACCATTTCATTCCTCATAGTAATTCTGAATTTCCAAATTCTTGTCAAAAATATCATATATCCAGACAACAATTTCTTGAGGACCTTCTAAGCATTAATGGGTTGATATACTAAATGATGAATAAAAAAAAAACTGGAAATATATGGGATCCCTGGCAAGAAGGTACTCATATCTGAGAGTACCCAGTGAGAGCTATCCAATAAATACCAACCTGACAGGGTTTAGATGGTTTTCAAAAATCTTTGCGTTTTTGTGCTTTGGGCGTAAGTAGCCTCAGCATTGGAAGGGTTAAGGACCTAAGCATTAATGGATTAATGTGGCAGAAAATATGACAATAAACAATATTTAAAAGTCCTGCTACTTCAACCACAGAGGTCTCTGGGTGCAAACTTAGTTAGCCGTTAGAGGGGGGTAGGAAACAGCGAGTTGCTCCCACTTTCGACGATTATCACATAATCTTGACTTATTGGCCATAAAGCGTGGCACTGCTCAAACGGCATGAGGGTTTTGTGAGTGAAATGGCTGTGTTTTGAGTGTGGGCCCTTGGTAATCTCTGAGCCAAGGACAAGGTACACATTTTATTGCCGCTATCTGCAGTGAAAGGGCAATAAACCATTATATTACATGCAGCCAAACTGATATTCGCGAGATAATTAAATTGGCGCCTGAATTATGGGCTGGAGTCATTGAAAGTCCTTGCCAATGTTTTTCTTGTTAACCCAACCATGCCCAAAGCACCCTAAATAGACAACCTTTTTAGTGGGTTATTTTTGCTGAAAGGTCAAATTTCTTAACCCTCATGCTGCTGGTGGCTAATTTGGCTAATACAAAATGATGCGAATAAGCTGAAAAATTACTCAAATCCTGGCACATGGGTATTCTTCAGAAAGTACTCAGTGAGAGCCTTCCAATGAATACCCACATGACAGGGCTTAGATGGGTTTCAAAAATCTTTGCGTTCTTATGCTTTGGACGAAAGAAGCCTCAGCATTGGAAGGGTTAATGGTGATCCTTAAAATGATGTACTGATGAAGTATCCATAATTTTCTTCCCTGAACGAGAGACATTTTTTCGACATCAAAACCATACTCTGCAAGTTTGTCATGCTGGCAACCATTCTATCTCACGTTGTTATTGGCTGATTGATCAAAGCCCAGATCTCCGATCAGCCAAGACCAGCGCCAACCGGGAAATGTTTGAAATGCTTCCAGTGATGTGTTTTATGGTCTGTCCCCGCTAAGTTACGAGTTTACGGCGGCCATTGTTCATTGGTTTGTTTGCGACGGAGATGATACAGTGCGTTTGGTCGTTACTTCACGAGTGCGGCACTCAATCGGCCCTTTATTGTGAGAGGGATCGATCATGGTAATGGATTTCAACTGTCTTAACTTGTTTATGGCCTGGTAAAAGGTTGCGAGGGGCAGCCATATTTTTTCTTGGTGCTTGTCTCTCTTGGAAAATAAGACTGATTTATGACGGAGGAGGATCATTGGGCAAAGATAAGAGCAATCCATGACTGTTAATTAACCTTAAAGTAGTTTCTTTGATTTAATAGAATATTGTTTAAAAAGGATACTTAACCCTTATGATATGAGCCGTCCACGACTGTTCATTAAGAAAATTCTTTAAAAAGGATACTAAACCCTTCTGCTGGTGGTGGCTAATTTTTTTCGATACAAAATGATGCAAAAATACTGAAAAATGACTGGAACCCTGGCATATTGGTACTTATCTGAGAGTACTCAGCGAGAGCTGTTGAATGAATACCAACATGACAGGGTTTAAATGTTTTTCAAAAATCTTTGCTTCCTTGTGCTTTAGGACAATGTAGATGAGTACCCATTAGTGAGGATTTCAGTCATTTTTCATGTTTTTGCATCATTTTGTATTGCTTAAATTAGTTACCAGCAGCTTAAAGGTTAATTCTTAGAATAACACAGAGTTACATATGAAAATATTTGAATTTGGACAGTTCAACTCCAGAGGAACAACACTTTCCAGTGAAATATATTTGTCAAATATTGATTTATTATCTAGATATTTCCATATTAGTCGTATCATTAGTATGTTCCAGATGTGAATAGTTTCACCTGTTTATGCCAGTAGATCTCCTTGACAAATGTTGCTCATACTGTAAAACCCTTTATTACCACACACATTTTTATTCACGCATCTGCTGTCTGAATCTGATCGCGGCCATTTAATTACACGCATCAACTGTATCACCACTAGATGGGGCATTGTTAAGCTATTTTGAATGCATATCAGCGCCAGTAATATACGCGTTACCATCATCTAGCGCGAAATGCATGAACTTAAAAGGAGTGCGATAATAATGGGTTTTACAGTAGATAAAAGAAATGTAAATGAATTTTAGAATGAAGCATAAGTTCATAGAATATTTGAAGCAGAATTGTTGGTTGGGTTCTGGTCAGCATTTCTCCTTCAAATTTATTTTCAAAAAGGCTTTATCTGGTCAAAACGATCAGAACTATCTAAACATTCAGGATCTTTTTGGCGCTACAGGCATAAATGGTTTGACCCATTCATGCCCACAGCAGCAAAATAAGACCTGGCTATTTTGGTAGTAAATTTCAACCAAAAGCAAAATTTGGAAAATATCTGATGGAGAAATGTTCATCAGAACACTTTCAACAACTCTCCAAGGCACGACATTGGTGCTTGCCCCATTGCCCAGGGCAAGTAGAATTTGTAAATTATAGCTGTGGGGCAGGTGAAAACTGCATCTTGCTTGCCCCACTGGGAAAGTATGCTTTGTATATTTCAGGTTTACTTGTAAGAATGTAGGCATGTTTCATGGTCTGGCATCCAAGCTTGTCCTTGAAAATATGCTTTCACATGCCAGAACCATGTTCTACTGGGTTTTAAATGAAATATTATCACACATACAAGTTTTCAAGGGCAAGTGAAAGTTGGAGTAGGGCAAGTGAAAATTGAATCTCACTTGCCCTACGGGGCAAGTTGCTGCAAAAGTTAACGTCGTGCCCTGCTCTCCTTGAAATATTTTGAAAGTTTTTTTTAAAAGTATCATTGATCCTGACGACAAATTCAAGTGAAACTGTCAACCTTTCCAATGCTAATGCTACGTTTGTCCAAAGCACAAGCATGCAAGGATCTTGGAAAACCATCTAAACCCTGCCATGTTGGTATTCTTTGGATAGCTCTTGCTAAATACTCTCAGATGAGTACCCAAAGTTTTTTGAAAACCTTTTAAAACCTGTCATTCTGGCATTCACTGGAAAGCTCTCGCTGAGTACTTTCAGATGAGTACCCCTGTGCCAGGGTTTCAGTCCTATATATTTAAGATTTTTTAAGATATTTTGTATTGGCCAAATTGGCCACCAGCAGCATAAGGGTTAAGCATAAATGGGTTAAGTTTCTCCATTCTGGTGGGTGCGAACCGATTCACCTGCTGGTTTATGATTGGTTGATAGGGCAGCGAGGGTTGAACTCTGCCTGACCCTGGAGGGAAGGGAGGCTGCCCTCGTAGAAAATACACCAATCAGCTTGCATGAGAATCGGCCGTAAATAAGCAGACATGCAACAAAACATGCAGTTTTATTGCCGAGCAATTTTCCTCTGATGGTTAGATGAAAGCAATTTTATCTTTTATAGTCTGGCTCTTTTGGTAGTGACCTCAAGAGACTTCATCATGGCACTTTGAGAATTATAGATTCTGATTCACCCTTCTAGGTCTGAATCATATATCCTTAATCGTTATGCTGCTGGTGCATGGCTAATTTTGTCAATACAAAAATCATGCAAAAAACCTTAAGAATGACCCAAACCCTTGCACGTAGGTACTCAGCTGAAAGCACTCAACGCGAGCTATCCAATGAATACCAACATCACAGGGTTTAGATTGTTATAAAAAATCTTTGCATTCTTATGCTTTGGATGAAAGCCTCAGCATTGGAAGATTTAATGCATATACACTCAACACTGCCAATGCAGACCTGACAATTTTGGAAAAACCAAAAGCAATTTTTAGAAAATATTTCAGGAGAAATGTTAACCAGAAGACAAACAGCAACTCTCCTTGAAATATTTTTATGAACTATCGCTTGATTCCCAAGTAGTTTTCAACATTATATGAAAGTAGAGTAGCAGACAATGCTATTTCTAGAGGAACTCCGAGTGTGAATGGGTTAATCTCACTCGTATGCAAATATCTTGATCTAGCAATTTAAAAAAAAAAAATTGACTGAATGTTGTCACTCTTGTTGGGTCAGTAATTCCGTTTTGAATTTTTTATTCAATGAGTTAATCATATTTAAATATCTTTGCCTGGGTGCACACCTCTCATGCAAATGGGTTGATAAATGTTGCTTGTTTTGTCAATTCGCATAAGAAATGGTGATCATTAACCTTTCCAATGTTGAGGCTACTTTGGTTCAAAGCACAAGTATGCAAATATCTTTGAAAATTATCTAAACCCGGTCATGTTGATATTCATTGGAGAGCTCTCACTGAGTACTCTAAAATGAGTACTCATGTGCCAGGATTTGTGCCAAGTCATTTTTCTAGGTTTTTTGCATCTTTATGTATTGGCCAAGCAGCATAAGGGTAAATGTGGTATGACAGGTACATACAACATTCATGAAGGAGATTCCTCCAGGAATGAATGGCTTAATCTGACTCATATGCAATGAGAGCTATCCAATGGATACCAACATGACAGGGTTAAGTTGATTTTTGAAAACCTTTGTGCTTGGATAAAGTGAACCGCTAGCATTATAATGGTTTATGTGGAGCACTATATGGAAAATTGAATTTGTTTTATTTTGTGTTTTCAGATCAGCAGCAAGAAGTTGAAGAAGTATGAGAAGGAGTACATCGCCATGAAGGAGCATGAGATGCAGCAGGAGGATCCTATAGAGAGATATGAGGTAAGCAGGGATTTACTTTTACTCAAGTTTTCTTTTGTTATTCATTCCAGCAAACTGGCTGTTTCCATATTTTACAGGCACTGTTTGCCAGTCCTATTACGTATGAGAATTTGTGGTTGATTACTACTGACATGGATCCGAGGAAGGGTCTTTAAGCCAGGATTTCAAAAATGCCTGTTCAAAACAGCAATTCCAAAAAATCTGCCCGTCCAGATTTAGCCACTAATCTACTTCAAATCCTTATACCACCTACATTCAATAGCCTATTGTGCCAAAAAAGCCAATTCACACTTCAGCTATGTCCTGAAAGATGGTTTGTTAGGAGTTAAGAAAATATTTGGTTATTACCCCCAAAGAGTCAAATTTGAGTTTTTTAATAGAAATTTTTGCCTGTCCAAAAAGGAGTATTTCAGGAAACTGCCTGTCCATAAGTCCCTGTATTCCAAGGACCTCATCTTACTGCATGCTGTGCTGGCATCAAAGTTCTAAAATATTGCTATAAAGCCATTAAGCAATTAAGAGTCCAGTTACTGGAAATTGAGTGGACTGTGACTTCTGAGGTGAACCTTTCCTTGGCTTTATTGGGCATTAGTGACTTCTTGAGTGTTTTGGATACATGAATTGCCAACAGTCCCTCAGACAAGAAATTATTGAAATTTGCCCATCTGAGGCCATGAAACTGCGGCAAAAAAAGTGAAACATTTTGTGGCACATGTTTGCCAGAAACTAGGTTGTTCTGGGGTGCAAGTATGCCTAGTGATTGGTCTACAATATATGGTCTATCTTATTGCCACATTTTAACCACATTAAACCCAGGCAGTACCACATAACTACCTCATTTTAATGGTAGACACATGGCAGAGCTGTGTTAGAATGATTGTAATGGTTAGACCACGGGTCTGCCATTGACCTGTGGTTAGACCATGGATATTTAAGCATCAACTTGTTTCTGCCGCGGGTCTGCCGCAGTTCTATCACAGGTCTACTACTGACCTGTGGTCAGACCGTGGAAATTGAAGCATCAACACGTTCCTGCCGCGGGTCTACCACTGACCCGTGGTCAGACCGTGGAAATTGAAGCATCAACACGTTCCTGCCGCGGGTCTACCACTGACCCGTGGTCAGACCGTGGAAATTGAGGCATCAACACATTCCTGCCGCGGGTCTACCACTGACCCGTGGTCAGACCGTGGAAATTGAGGCATCAACACGTTCCTGCCAGGGGTCTACCACTGACCCGTGGTCAGACCGTGGAAATTGAGGCATCAACACGTTCCTGCCATGGGTCTACCACTGACCCGTGGTCAGACCGTGGAAATTGAAGCATCAACATGTTCCTGCCGCGGCAGGGACTTAGCTAGGATTTTGAAAGTGCCTGTCCAAATCAGGTATTTCCCAAAAAAGTGCCTGTCCTGAGGACAGGCAGCGAGCGCAGCGCGCGAGCCCGTTACGGCGGGGGGTCTGGGGGCCGCTCAAGGCCCCCAGAAGCCAAAGGGTCTACATGCTCTGAGATGCATTCTCAGGGCTATCCTAGAAGCTAAATTGGTGATTTAGGAGGATTATTTGATAGTATACCAAATGACAATTTATTTTTAAAAATTGAAAATTTTATCTTTAAAATAGATCATTGAAGGATACTACGGAGGATAAATACAAGCAACCCATTATATTTGCACTGATATTTATTAAAAGTGTTTAAAGGGGATAAGATAATGCATGGCAGTGTTTATTTATGTATACAGATATATAATAAACAGCAGGGATAGAATATCATTTAACATTTTTAATTTTTTAGTTCATTTAATACAATGTAAAATCATTGCACAAAACCCATTAAATCCTTTACTAACTACTAAACCCTATGAAGTTGAAATGGGAGTTGAGGAGATACTTGTAATGATTTCACATCAAGTTTACTAACTGCATGCTGTAGTTCAGGTAATTAATGTAGATGTTAGTTTATCTTTCCAGGCCAGACTCTCTATTAGATGAATATCGGCTTGCAATCAGAAGAAGATGGCTTAAAAGCTTGCTGGTTCTTCAACAATCAGAAGAAGATGGCTTCAAAGCTTGCTGGTTCTTCAAAAATCAGAAGAAGATGGCTTCAAAGCTTGCTGGTTCTTCAATAATCTAAAAAAGATTGCTTCAAGTCCTAAAAATAAATATTGAACTATGCCTACTTAGAACTGGAATTCTTCACCAAAAATATATACATTCAATCAATGAATAAATTTGAAATATTAAAGAAACATTCATGCTTGAAAAGGCTACATGAGAGAAGTCAATACCCCCCCCCCCCCCTCAAATTCTGATAAATATCCTTTTTACTTGTTTTTGATAAGCCCAGGTGGCTGTCAATCCGTGGGCAAACAAAGGATATTAGAACTTGTTGTGCAAATCAACACAATACAAGTTATTTTCAAATTCATTTTTTAATGCACACAAGGCTAGAAAATATGGTCCACAAAATGGGCCCCATGGGTGGGGATTGCCGTCTAAAAGGTGCCCTAGGTGTTGGGTCTGTGCAAAATATGGCAGAAGGTCAGAACACTATCCCTGGCCCCTCTGGAGATTCAATTGACTGGGGCATTCACCTGGTTAATACTAAGTACACTCTATCCAAAACCAGCATATGTTGACCAGTATAATCTACATGTATCATTTATGTTACAATACTCTACTAGTATTGCTCATGTTTCCTGAAATGCTGATGTTTGAATGTTTATACTTGTATACCAAGTTATCAAAGCCATCTTGAATCTTCCACATAAAATTGAAGGGATGACGTCAGTTGTCTAGCTGTGACTGCTGAGGCTTGACTAGCAACACTCAAACAACAATGATTTGCAGAGCTGGATGAGGTCCCTTTAGAACCAATCCCATGGATACGTTGTCTTAGCCAGCAGAGTGTAAAAAGCTGCCGGGACTCCGCACTCCTAGCAGGAAGTGTAATCACCTCTCCCACGGAGAGAGGTACATATTGTTTTGCGACTTCAGGCTACATCGTCAACTCCACGGCTGCCGACTTTGAACTAGCAGCGAGCATGAGCATAATCATGCTCTTTCCGGTCTGCCGAAGCCCATTGAATGGCTGGGAAAGGTAGATAACTCCATAGGGAGTATTGACATCTATCTTTCGCCGGCCACTATCAGTATATCAACAGCTCCACGTGGTGCCGCTGCGGACTCGCTACTAATTGGGTCACGGGGACTCGGGCATGAAGCAGTGGTGAATGGTGCCGTCTTCTTGGTTGTGTATATACCCGTCCCAGAGGGGTTCTCAGGAAATGCACCCGCCCCGCCCTGAGCCCTCATTCTCTTAAACTACCCGTCCAAAACACGCATATGACGGGTTCTGCCTCAGGGCCTGTGCCGCGGGTCTACCACTGACCCTTGGTCAGACCGTGGAAATTGAAGCATCAACACGTTCCTGCCGCGGGTCTACCACTGACCCGTGGTCAGACCGTGGAAATTGAAGCATCAACACATTCCTGCCGCGGGTCTACCACTGACCTGTGGTCAGACCGTGGAAATTGAGGCATCAACACGTTCCTGCCATGGGTCTACCACTGACCCGTGGTCAGACCATGGAAATTGAAGCATCAACACGTTCCTGCCATGGGTCTACCACTGACCCGTGGTCAGACCGTGGAAATTGAAGCATCAACACGTTCCTGCCATGGGTCTACCACTGACCCGTGGTCAGAGACCGTGGAAATTGAAGCATCAACACGTTCCTGCCGCGGGTCTACCACTGACCCTTGGTCAGACCGTGGAAATTGAAGCATCAACACGTTCCTGCCGCGGGTCTACCACTGACCCGTGGTCAGACCATGGAAATTGAAGCATCAACACGTTCCTGCCATGGGTCTACCACTGACCCGTGGTCAGAGACCGTGGAAATTGAAGCATCAACACGTTCCTGCCGCGGGTCTACCACTGACCCTTGGTCAGACCGTGGAAATTGAAGCATCAACACGTTCCTGCCGCGGGTCTACCACTGACCCGTGGTCAGACCGTGGAAATTGAGGCATCAACACATTCCTGCCGCGGGTCTACCACTGACCCGTGGTCAGACCGTGGAAATTGAGGCATCAACACGTTCCTGCCATGGGTCTACCACTGACCCGTGGTCAGACCGTGGAAATTGAAGCATCAACACGTTCCTGCCATGGGTCTACCACTGACCCGTGGTCAGACCGTGGAAATTGAAGCATCAACACGTTCCTGCCATGGGTCTACCACTGACCCGTGGTCAGACCGTGGAAATTGAAGCATCAACACGTTCCTGCCATGGGTCTACCACTGACCCATGGTCAGACCGTGGAAATTGAAGCATCAACACGTTCCTGCCACGGGTCTACCACTGACCCATGGTCAGACCGTGGAAATTGAAGCATCAACACGTTCCTGCCATGGGTCTACCACTGACCCGTGGTCAGACCGTGGAAATTGAAGCATCAACACGTTCCTGCCATGGGTCTACCACTGACCCGTGGTCAGACCGTGGAAATTGAAGCATCAACACGTTCCTGCCACGGGTCTACCACTGACCCATGGTCAGACCGTGGAAATTGAAGCATCAACACGTTCCTGCCACGGGTCTACCACTGACCCGTGGTCAGACCGTGGAAATTGAAGCGTCAACACGTTCCTGCCACGGGTCTACCGCTAAACCGTGGATAAAAGGAAGCCATAAGGGGTTCCAATTTTTTAAGGGTGAGAAGAGTTGTGGGTTGGCTTCTAAACAACACTTCTCCTTCAAATGTTTTCTGGAAAGTGTTCTAGCCGCAAAATTATTACCTAAATGGGCAGGATGCTTTTCTGCCCTACAGGCATGAACGGGCTTAACTAGACGACCTATATCTTGCCGATGCTGTTATGGTTTATTTGGAGGCAGGATTGTTTTATGATTTCTTTGATTAGCCTCAGATATTTTTGTTCCATTTCTTCTTCACCTCGTGCTCTGAGAGATAATAGCCAATCTGTGATAAACTGCCAAGGGCATCTAAGGGGTAACTGAAGTCAGCAGAATCATCATCATCATCATCATCATCTAGCCATTACTCAGATGTAACGGATGAGGGGGTAGGGCACATCTATGACAGAGCTTTCTAATGATAATCCGCCAAGGGTATTTAGAGGGTAACTGAAGTCAACAGAATCATCATCATCATCTCTTACTCTTAGCCACTACCTGAGTATAGCGCTTGGGGGGGGGGTGAGGCTGGCACATCATGACAGAGCAGTCTAATGATATTTGGGTATATAGAGGGTGTGTAGTGGATAAGGTAGGTAAAGGGTATAAAGAGGGTAGCTTTGGTCAACAGAAGCATATACTGGCCACTACCAAGACAATATCTGTTCGTGAAAGAGTTTCTGCTTGCTATATTGCTGTCCAGGGCACTATTTGCAGACCCAGAGTAAGGATATCTGGAAGTAGTGAAAGAGTTACAGCACACTATTTGCAGGTCTGAAGTAACAATATCTGTGTGTGATAGAGTTTCTGCTTGCTACTTTGCTGGATGTGTCCTGCTGTCCAGAGCACTATTTGCAGACCAGAAGAAGGGATATCTGGGAGTGAAAGAGTTGCTACCTGCAATATTTGCAGATCTGAAGTAACAATATCTGTGTGTGATAGAGTTTCTGCTTGCTATATTGCTGTAGTATGTTTCCTGCTGTCCAGGGTACTATGCAGCAATCAGTTGATGGCGGGATTGTGAGGGATTATGTTTCTGCATCACACAGCACCTCCCCTGTTACTGTCTTTGTCACCTAGCAGGAGCTGGTCTTTTCTGTATATGTCTGTTGCAGCCAGAAATGCCCATTTTGATGATATCTTTATGATTATAGGACCTTTTGAAATATGAAACAGGGGACGAAATCAG
>OZ012695.1:39992819-40012819 GCA_963942565.1 Maea johnstoni | reverse complement strand
ATATATATATATATATATATATATATAAATATATATATATGTGTGTATGTCGGTCAGGTTGCAGGGTATTTAAACCCATTTAGGGTGCAACATTAGGTTCCAAAACATTACTTTCCGAGCGGGGCAAGCTGCCACTTAAGTAATAATTACTTGCCCCGCCGGCACTTCAACTTGCCCCGCCACTCTGTTAAACAATGGTGAGTTACATTGCGAGGACTCTGCCCAAAACATAACTTGCTCAGCGGGGCAAGTCAGGGTCTTGTTCTACTTGCCCGATTGCTCTTTCTTGCCGAATTCACTTTCAGTGGTTTCGTTGCACGCTGCTGTCTATAGTACGCCTAGAGCATATGGATGTCCTGGCATAAATGGGAAGAACTTGTAATGAAATAACACTTTGAAAATAATAACTTGGTTGATGACAGGCTGATTTGTCTGTTGAGTTAATGAATTCCTCTTAAAATGTTTTTCAGGTGATACCCTAATTGATTATATATAGTTTATTCTAAGGTGTGTGCAGTCCTCTCATGCAAATAACTTTAAGGTTAAACCATTCACTCATTCAGGCCCCAAAATGTCCTGAGAAGTCTGTTGATATTTTTGACCAGATTACTTATCAGAAAATATATGAAAAGGGGTTGTTAATCAAGAGTTGACTCATAACTCTTCTTCAAATACTTATTGAATTTATTTTAATTTCCTAAGTTATTCCCAAAAGTATTGTATATCCAGGCGACACTTGTCAAGGAGATCACCAAGCGTGAATGAGTTAACTCATTTATGCCTGGAGATCTTTTTTGGCATGTGCCGTCCGCACCAATGAGACTTTTGAAAATACCTTTGGAATCAATCAAAAATTGGAGAAAAAAAGTACAGAATTTAGTTGTTTTGTTTCTGAACAGTATTTTCTCTTAAGAAAATTGTCTTTGTTGGAGAAATATCAGCACAAGTATTCAGGCGGCTTTAGGCGCTACATGCATGAATAGATTAACCCATTTGCATCTGAAATGCATACATGTTCTGACAGCTTAGAACATAGCCCATCAGTCAGAGACTGGCATCTAAGTTCTAAAATATTGCTATAAATTAAGCCATTAAGCAATGGAGTGACTGGTGATTAAAAATTGTGCGGACGCTTCTGAAGTAAACCTCTCCATGGCTTTATTGGTTATTGATGACTCCTTTATAATGGAAGAAGAGTGTGTTAAATACATATATATTGCCACCAGTCCCTCGGACAGGCAATTGCTGAAATTTGCGGTTCCTAGGCATGGAACTGCAAGTATTTTCCTGTGGACCTTCGGGAAAGCTAGTACACCTCTGTCAGTGCTCAACATTAACTTTTGATGGCACTTGCCGAGTAGGGCAGGTAAGCTTCATCTCTACCTGCCCGACACAATTTTGACCTGCCCTGAAAAAGGTGTGGTATGACGAACATGAAAGTGACTTTTCTGTATGTACTATACTTGTACCAATTAACTGTTTTCCTGCTATAGCTTTATCTGTACTGTTGAAGAAATATTAGATTTCGCTTGTGTTATAGTATCTCTGAATTTACACAATGAAATCTTACCTGCCATGTAGGGCAGGCACACTGTGATTTTTATCTCCCCTTTAGCCATTTTATAAAATTTTACCTGTCCGGGGCAGTAGGGCAGCCCTTAACCTTTATGCTGCTGGTGGCTAATCTGGGCAATACAAAATCATACAAAAACCTGAAACACTGGCATATGAGTGCTCGGTGAGAGCTAATCTTTGCAGCCTTGTGCTTTGGACGAAAGAAGCCTCAGCATTGAAAGGGTTAATGTGGAGCCCTGTCTGTGGAGGTTTTGGACGTGTTTTATAGTACAGGTGTTTTTCTCAGAGAGCTAATTGCCTTGTTTGTTATGCCACTCCTAATAATAATAATAATAATAATAATAATAATAATAATAATAATAATAATAATAATAATAATAATAATAATAATAATAATAATAATCATCTTTATTTCACGAGGGTAACACAGTCAAATACAAGATTTGATTTTCGCTGTGGCCCTCAGATTTAAGGATTATACATTCAATTCTTCAGGCCACAGAGTTGAAAATTGTTCTTCAAGGTATAGTTTCTTGAATGATGAGAGAGATGGTGCCATTTTCATATTTAAAGATAAGGAATTCCATAATACTATGCCTTGGTAAGTGAATGAATGTTTAAATAGCTCGATGTGCTGCCTGTGACTTTGATTGTAACTTACGACGCCGCTGTGTTGTTATTTTCAGCGCGAGAACAAGCGCCTGGTCGAGGCCAACATGCGTCTGGAGCAGGAGAACGATGACCTCGCGCACGAGCTCGTCGCCAGCAAGATCTCGCTCAGGAACGAGCTCGATGCCGTAAGTACAGCTTGATATTTCTAACCATATATATACATACATTTGATACATACATCACACATGCATGCATCATACATAAATGTATACATACATACATATCTACATACATACAGGCATACATCATATACAATCATATACATCATACATACATATATACATATGTGCGTGGGTGCATACATGCATATGTACATACATACATACATACATACATACATACATACATACATAGTATTTGATTTAGTTTCTATTTTGTCCACCAGACGGAGGACCAGTGTGAGTATCTTGCCCCAGAATTCCACTCTCTCATTTGTAACCATTCAGCTTTTCTAATTAAGTTATCCTCAAAAGGGCACTTGTGAGTAGTGTTTAATTTAGTTCCTATTTTTCCCACCAGGCGGAGGACCAGTGCGAGTACCTGAACAAGGAGCTGACAGCCACGAGCACGACGCTGGTGGAGGTGCAGGAGGAGAAAGGTCGCCTGGAGGTCGAGTCCTCGCAGCTGAAGGAGATGTGCCGCCGAGAACTCGAGAAAGCCGAACAGGAAAACAGCAGAAATACGGCCATCATCTCTGATTACAAACAGGTATGTTGTAGTGTTCGAAATCAGTCACAGTTTTCAAGATCAATCATTGGTCCATCTGAATGACCGATGATCGCTTAATAATCAAAGTTGTGGACAGGTTGTTTTCAGCAACATGACAGGGCTTAGATAGTTTTCTAAAATGTTTGTGTCATTGTGCTTTGGACGAAAGTAGCCTCAGAAGTGGAGGGTTTAATATACTCAGGTCCTTTGGGATGCTATGAATTCTTCTTTATTGTGAATTTTATTGGTATTTTATAACTATTTTAAGAGCCTAGGTGTAAAAATGTGTGTTTGTCAAATGCTGCTAATTTCATTATTTTTTCTTCTCAATTTTAGATATGTTCTCAACTGAGCGAACGGCTAGAAAAACAACAGACAGCATCAAAAGAGGAGCTCTCCAGAATTAAGGTGAGAAATTATAGATATCTTTTTGCATACAGTTTAACTTTGGTTTAGCCTGGTATCAACGATGCTTTTTGAGCTAATGGAACTTTCTCAATTAATATGTGTAGGGAAATGGAAATCTGTTCTGTGATTTTGTCGATAATATTGGTTTATATGTTCTGGACTTTTTTCCTATTTTCATATACTGTATGCCGTGTTAATTTCATGCGTATATAACAATGCGCTTGGCAATAAAGAATAAAAGTTTCAATATTTCAATACCCTCACACTTATCACCGTTCATACTTTTCTTGCTTCCTCTTTCTAGACGCAGATCCAAGACTGTGAGAAATGCTCAAACCTCGTGAGTCCCGATGGCAAGTTTAAGAAGATCGCGTCTCTGAAGAGCGAGTCGGATCTCAACCCCCAGATCGTGGAGGCCGAGGGTCAAATACGAGAGCTAGAACTTGAGTTGGCGCAGACCAAATTAGCCCTCGTGGAGTCGGAATGCAAGACACAGGATCTGACACATCAGCTGAACGCGGCTCTCACTGAAATACAGGCCTCGAAAAACACTTGGTTCCAAAAAACATTAACGTCATTACGGGACGTCACACATAAGAAGGAGGGCGGCAAGGAGGTCAAGGAATGATGGGAGGTGGCAGGATAGTAGGGACTGTGGTAATGAAAATGCTGGGACGTTACAGAATGGTACAGATCATGGTAAAAAGAGTCAAGCGGTTGCAGAGCTCTGCAGCAAACTTGACCTTCAAGATGCATTGATCTGATTGGTGGTCCAAATCAGGTGACACCACCACGGCCAATCAGATCAATGTATTTTCATAATGAAAAGACTGAAACATCCACAATCTTCCTGTTAAGGAAAGAAGTTCTCTAAGTTTAACAGATAAGAAAATTATTGAATATATTATGACAAGACTTTGTCCAGAGTGGTTAGCTGCTTTCATGATTACTACAGATTATATGTACTATAAGCTAGACATGGCATTTGATGGCGTAACCATAGAGGTATATAGAGGGATTTATCCTTAAAGAGACACATATATAGAGGTATTGACCCTTTTTCCACAGTGACCCAATTATCCAGGTGACCTATTTATTGTAAGTGACCTAAATATTGGTTGACCTATTTACCTTGAGTGACCCAAATATCCCGGTATTGACTTGTTTTCCTAATGCGACCCACATATTGAGGCTTCCCCCCTTTTATTATCAGAGTGACCTACATAATAGGGGAATCATTCCATTCAGCCCAAGAGCAAATCAAATACCCAGGGGTTGACCTACCGATTCGCGCCTGTAACAGCCAAAACCGCCCGACTAGTTTGGTGATACCTCTCAAACAAAAGCATACTTATGTAGATATTTTATGGAAAAATGTTTATCATAACTCAGCTTTCAACTCTCGATCAAATATTTTTAGAAGCCATCTATCAAATGTAAGTTATTTACAAAAGTATCATAATACCAGACAACAATTTCTGTTGGAACTCTCGGGCACAAATGGGTTGATAAAGGCTACTTGACAAATGTTGTCTGGACCTTTGATACTTTCCAAAATAACTTTGAAATTAATAATGAATTCACAAATATTTTGAAGGACAGTTGTAGGTTGGATTTTGACCAATATTTCTCCTTCAAATCTTTTCAAAAAAAATCTTTTATTAGAGAAATATCACCAAAATAGTCAGGTGGTTTTGGGCACTACAGGCATGAATGGGTTAAGGGGACATGATCTTCATTTACTGATGAATACAATTAAATTGTTAAGAAAGAGGTCTAACAGATGTGATTATCTAAGATATATAATATCTAATAAGTGCCCAATTTACCTTCATCGAATATTCAACAATTTTTATTCCGAAAGGTATGCGTTTCTTTCCAGATTTTTTTGCCAATTATTGTAGGAAAATAGTTCAGCTGGTTTGCTGTTTATTTCAAACGAACTTGAATGGGATGATTGTACAAAAATGGTAATGATTTGTGCCACATGTGGCTCAAAGCGGCTTGTCCTGTGGAAAGAATGTGTTGCAAAGGTGGCTACTTACAACCTAAGGATCACTATGTAACTAGTACCTCATACTGACTAAGCATCAGTATGGTCAATATCTAGCACATAAGTGCTGATCAGTGGCTTAACCCTTCTGATGCTGAAGCTACTCCAATGCACAAGATTACAAAACATTATGAAAATCATCTCAACCTAGTCATGTTGGTATTCATTGGAAAGCTCGCACAGAGTACTATCAGATGAGTACCCATGTGCCACGGTTTAAGTCATTTCCTAGCTTTTTGTCATCCTTTCATGTCGACCAAATTAGCCGCCAATAGCGTAAGGGTTAACCTTTACGCTGCTGGTGGCTAATTTGTCAAATAAAAAATGAAGCAAACAATCTGGAAAATGACTGAAACCTTGGTATATGGGTACTCATCTGAGAGTACTCAGTGAGAGCTTTCCAATGAATACCAACATGACAGGATTTAGGTGGTTTTCAAATAACTTTGCATCCTTGTGCTTCGAACCAAAGAAGCCTCCGCATTGGAAGGGTTAAGTCTATCAAAAGTCAGCCATAAGTCTACCATTGACCAGTTTTTGTAACATCTGAACTAAAATACCTCCTTGTGTCTGCCATCAGTATATGATAAAACATTGGTAAAAAGGAGTTTTCTGTGAGATGCTGAAACTATTGATGTTTAATTGATGTTAAAGAAGAGTAACAACATGCTGATAAGTATATTTAGTAAATAGATTTATTATCTTGACAAAAGCATGATTTGCAAATATGTGGGGAAAAATGACGTTTCAGTCTAGTTATTCAAGACATATATGCAAAGTGGTTGACATTTCCTATATCAAATGATAATTTGAAAACAAGTAAAAAAATAAGTGCAGTTTTCTGCCAATTTTGTAGTAATTAGTTCATTTTTCGTTCAGCTAATCACTTAAAATGTTAATTTGGTAATTTATTCAAGACCAGGGTGTCAGGGTATTTAGAGAGTCGTTAGAATAATTTATCTTAACAATAATGTTTAAACAAAAAATGTTAAAATTTTGTTTATAGTATGTAAAGAGTATCTTTAATTTACCTTCTTTTGCCAACCCATATATGTTTACATAAATGCACCACCAGATGGCAGCACAAAGCTTGCTCAGCTTCTGATTGGCTGAATTTATGGATGAATTGAGTTACATTTGTTTTACCCATTCATGCTCATAGCAGCCAAATGCAGTCTGACAATTTTGAAAAAGTCTTGCCGGTGAAACCTTGACTGGGCCGCCTAATCTCCCAGTTTTGTGATAGCCCACAGGGACTCTCTAAGCCATCAGAATCTGCTTTCATCATTAATATGGCATACCATACCCCAAATCACTTAAAATATATACATATGATATATATAGGTTATTCATTGTTGTGTTGTGATGACTAGTATTTATTGGGGGACATTTGCTGCAGCTGTAAAGGTCAAGGTCAGGATGGCTGCCAAGGTCATGGCTACTGTAAAGGTCAAGGCTGTTGTCAAAGTCATGGCTACTGTAAAGGTCAAGGCCGCTGCCAAGGTCATGGCTACTGTAAAGGTCAAGACTGTCATCAAGGTCAGGATCGGTACCAAGCTCATGGTTACTGTAAAGTTTAAGGCCGCTGCCAAGGTCAAGGCTGAGGGCATTTTAAGCTAGCATCACTATCTATTCTAATACTACTACTTGTTGTAAATATGTAGCTTTGCAGCGGCCATCGTTGCTGCGACAGGGCTCGGCAAGCAGGACTTTGCTTTGCATCCCCCTCTGACCTTTTAAACCAGGAGGTCCCCTTGATGTACACACACACACATATATATATATACATATATATATATATATATATATATATATACATATATATATATATATATATATATATATATATATATATATATATATATATATATATGTATATATATATAATGTTATATATATATATATATATATATATATATATATATATATATATATATATATATATGTATATATATAATGTTATATATATATATATATATATATATATATATATATATATATATATATATATATATAATGTTATATATATATATATATATATATATATATATATATATATATATATATATATATATTCATATTTAGATATATATATATATATTTGTATATATATGTATATATATATATATATATATATATAAATATATATATATATATATATATATATGTATATATATATATATATATATACAGTATATATATATATATATATATATATATATATATATATATATATATATATATATATATATATATATATATATATATATATATATATATATATACATATATATATATACAGTATATATATATATATATATATATATATATATACTGTATATATATATATATATATATATATATATATATATATATATATATACAGTATATATATAACTATTTCCCAAGTTGCCAGTTTGCCTTATCATGTGGCACCTGAAGGATATGAGATAGGAGTGCATTGTTATATATTGCTTGAAATAGTCACATGCCCAAATGATATGGGACATGATAGGTTTAATAGCTTTTAATCACTAACCTTTTAATGTTATGATGGTCCCCTTACCAAAATTAGCAAGTATTAATCCTTATGCTGCTGGTGGCTAATTTGGTCAAAACAAAATAATGTGAAAAATGACTGAAACCCTGAAACCCTAATTGGTACTCATATGATAGTACTGACGAAGAGCTTTCCCATGAATACCAACATGACAGGGTTTGGATGGCTTTCAAACATTTTAGTGGTCTTTAGTCTTGTATAAAAGTAGCAGCATCATTGAAAGGGTTATCCAAAGATAAAAGCCGGGAAAATCCCAGGATATCCAAGGTTCGCCCTGCTACATTTGGTAAGGGGATTCACTGCAGAGGTGTACATGAGTGATTTTCTAATAGCAGTAGCAACCTGATTGTAAGATGCACATCGAAATTAACCCATTCATGCCTAGAGGTCAGCCTGAAAGTATTGCCTTCATCTATGACTCTCATTATAATTTTGATAAATTTGTTTTTTTCGTCACTTTTTCTGCCATATTGTGGTTAAGTCGTGACTAGCAAAGTTGCATGTAGTGGAGGAAACCGTGGGCCCGGCAAAAACCACCGCCTAACCCCAAGTCACTAGCAATTGTGAAGTAAAGCGTGAGTGAGAGTTGGTGCTTGAGATTTGACTGACATTTTGTATTCAATTTTTTTTAAAAGATGCTTTTGGGCTGTTCCATTAAAAAAAGTGATAGGGAACTGGAAAAAAAAATCCCACGCACTTTTTTAAATGGAACAGCCATTGTTCAGAAAGATATCACCAAAATATTTGGGCTCATTTCTGGCACCATAGGCATGAATGGGTTAAAGAATAGCTTTATCTTTTGACAGATTGTAGCCAGAATCTGAAGGTCACATCTAGATGGTCCAAAAAGTGTTACTCCCAAGTAATACTTAACCTTTATGCTGCTGGTGGCTACTTTGGCCAACACAAATTATGCAAAATTCCTGAATATTGATTGAAACCCTGGAACACGGGTACTCATCTGAGAGTGCTAAACGAGAGCTTTCCAATGAATACCAACAGGACAGGGTTTAGATGATTTTCAAAGATCTTTGCGCTATTGTTCTGGAAGAGAGTAGCCTCAGCAGTGGAAGGGTTAATTATCTTAACCCATTCATGCCTGTATCACCACAAATACCTCAGGCCATTTTGGGTGCTGTAGTCGTGAATGGGTTTTAAAAAAGCTATCGCTAATTTCAAGAAATATTTGAATGGATCTCAGAGTTTCCTCTCAAATATTTTTTAAATACCACCATTATTGAGCTATTGAGATATATACAAACATTATCCAAGAGCGGTATGGCTGTTGATGTCTTAAATAATCCATGGAAATGCCCATAAGTATGTATAGAATATGAATCAATGTGTTATACCTAAAATGCGAATAAACATTGAAAAGCATTTGTTTTGTTATAGTTTATCCCCTTTTCCGATACATCGCTGCACATGGTACCCCCCAATCCAAGTCTCGAACAGTCAGTTTAGTTCAGCATAATTATGATCTATGAAGTTTATCGTACTACCTTAGATAAATAAAAACAAGTGGATATGAAACCAGCCGGTTACCCTGAACAATCTAGCCTCAACCAGTGTCAATTAATAGCCTAAAATTTGTACACTGCGCATGCTCAGTTGATGCTGGTGATCAGGTTTCTCTGTAATGTAAATGATACCAGAGCCCTGATTGGTCCTTGTTGCCTCGTGACCCCGTGCTGATGCCAGATCAGTGACCTCTGGCATGAGTCCAGCCCTTCACTATAGCTCATATAGTAATTCTTTTCTTTATCCTAGTGAAAAGGAAGTATTTTATTCACCGACCATTAACATGGTGATAATGCCACAAATAAGCGGAAAAATCCCACAAAATTGGCCAAAACAAATCTCAAAGACCCCTTTAAAATGTGACCACACACAGCCATTTTCTGTGGGTCTTCATACGAAAATTTTGAACTTAAAAAGGCATGAGTCCAGCCTCTCACTATAGCTCATATAGTAATTGGTGTCTAGCTACATATCCATTCTTTTCTTCATCTAAGGTACTACGTAGGTTTATGATTTGTCAAATTTCTCAGATTAATGTGGGGAATGTACGCCACAATGTTACATCTGATTCTCTGAGATGTCGAAGACCCTGGATCTTCAGTGGAAATTTCCTATGCAAACAATAGGATGCATAGTTACAACAATGTAACGTAATCTAGACTTACCTGTAGGCTTTATGCCAGTAGAAATTAAATACTGAGGCAACAATTACCTATTCCTGTTTGAATTTCATTCTTGTATATTCTTTTGATTGTTCTACATTGTATTTGCACTGTCTCTGTCCGTGATATGTCAATTTAGTACAGTGAAGGTATTGGCCAATGTTCTGATTTGGATTAGTATTTAGACGCTAGATATATTTATAAACAATATGGGGTACGAATGTGTGAATACCTCTCTTGTTTCGGGCTCGCGTCTCTGCTGGAATCCATCAGCGGGTTTAGTTGGCCTGGCAGCTAGATAAATGTGTGGTTTTGTGAGGGGCTGTCTGTTGTGGTTTTGCAACTGACAACCCCGTTGGTGCTATCACAGTTTCCTGGCCTCTAGCTCGTCGTGATACGTCCAAAGATTTGAAAGTGACATATAACCCAAGCTAACAAACAAACAAACACAAACATTTGTTACACCTTAAACGTAGTAGGATCTTAAGTAGATAGACACATAGGAGCTATTACAGAACCCTGGCTACACCTTATCTCGCCGAATCTAGCCTCGGATTGTAAGCAAGACCTGCTGGTTGCGTATCCGGTGGAGCGACATTCGTGGTAGGATTACAGGACATGTTTTGTAATAGCGGTTCTATTACCAACAGATGGCTCGCTAGTACGAACTGCCCGTATCATTAGTAGTATATCTATTGCCGTATCGTTCGACGTGAAAGTACATTTACAAATAAATACAACACAGGAAATAAAGGAAAACAGAATTAGGACAACAAAATAAACTAAACTATAAAGGAGAGGTCAGCTCGAACAAAAGACAAGTTAAACGAAAAAAACAGAAAAGCTTACGCTCACCAGGATTAGCCCGTTTGGGTGTAAGCAGTGGGCCAAGCCAGAATCTTTCTTAATCCTACAGCGCCGACATTTAATTCCTGCACTAAATGCATGGGCAGCACTGCATGACAGATTGCCACCCAGTTTACTGGCTTTCCTGACATCAAAACTGAACGTAGCTTTGGTTCGCAAGCAACGTGTCATTCAGTTGATGTGCTTGGCTTATCGTTTAATGTTATCCAAGGGTATGTGTACAACCAGGCATCCATTCGACTTGTGCAGGGATTAATTCTGTACTGTAAAACCTGTGCGGTCTTCATTTCGATCAGTTAGTTACATGTATATTGTTAGCATGCATCTATTCTATTCCGCTTCCGTTGCAAATCACTCTATTGTAAATAACATAGATCCGGTTCCCTATAATGTACTGACTGTAACTGTGTATTGAAGTTCATACCTTAGATGAATAAAAAAAAAAGTGGATGTGAAACCATCCGGTCAACCTGAGCAGGCTAGCCTCAACCAATAACCCAAAAGTCGTGCTCTGTGCATGCTCATATGATGCTGTGCACAGGTTTCTCAGTAATGTAAATGATACGAGAGCCATAAATGGTCCTTGTTCCCTCGTGACCTCACCATGATGCCTTATCAGAAACCCCTATCGTGTCCAGCCCTTCAATATAGGTCATATAGTAATTGGTCTGTCGCTACATATCCATTGTTTTCTTCATCTAAGTCCATACGTTGGGTTCGACGAGAGCTCAGGTTCATCTTCGAATCGGTGCGTGAGGTCGTGGTAGCCGTTGAGACGAATCCGGTAGGTAGCGTATGATAGCTTCATATATATCTACGATACGCCACCTAGCGGAGGTATCAAGCAGCAGTTAATCTACGGCGAAACTTTCGAACGATTCTCCTCATAACAGAGATGATGTACCTGATGGAAAAAGATAAAGAAACGTACGCCATAGCAACCTTTATATCTGGTAAGAATAAACTGACAATCAAGAGACAATTAGCTCCTCGCGTATGTAAAATGTACATTAATCATTTCCTCATACTACCTTAAGTACCTTTTATAAATATTACCCACTCTACCAAGTGATGATCATTTCGTACCTCAAAGATCAACGGATATCTATCTTCAATCCATCTATCCACCCATCCACCCATCCATATATATATATATATATATATATATATATATATATATATATATATATATATATATATATATATATATATATATATATATATATATATATATATATATATATATGTATATAGATAGATAGATAGATGCATACATACATGTGTGTGTATGTGTGTACGTATTAGTTTCCAATCTTCCAAAGCATGATTTAAATAGGAATATTTGAGGGTCCAATGGTCAAACAGATATTGAAGAATGAAACAGGTATTATATTGCAACCGTTTTGCTTACGAATGTCCAACAAATGACTTCTTGAAAAATGCCGTATTTAAAAAATAACAGAGATATGGTCATTGAAAATACTTATGCAACATTCTATTATGGCACAAAGTTAATTTAATCCGTTACTTATTCATTAGTTGTGTTTTATAGGTATAAGTTAAGTTTTTAGAGTGGGGGTGGGGGGTTCTTTTGTGGCCGCGTCTTGTTTTACCGAGGGCATTGCCTGGAACCAAATGTCAATCACTATCCGGGATTGATAAAGATCTTGGCAGGTCCTAAAATCAATATGGAGAAGGACGCTTCCTGTCTGACAACCAATTTACGTCCAGTAGTCTGTCGTTTGGCATGGCCGTCAGTTTACTTGTCAAGAAACATTGAAGATTCACTTCATCATTGTTTGCTGTCCCACGGTGTGTCTTCCCTGGGCGGTTAGTGGAATGTCCAAGATAAAGCGACAGTTTTCTCGCACTATCGCATTGTGTGTGACCAGTGGTCTGTGGCGTTTTGTGTATGATATCTGGACAGACTTAAGTGGACCTGGACGAAAACACCTGCCCGTAAAGTATAATCAACCGTGCATCATCATGCACGCTAAAATGTGGAATGTCTCGATATGTCTTGGTAGTTTTGTGTGTGGTCAGTGAACCGTGGCTTTGTTGTGTTTAATAACTGGACAGTGGAAATGGCTGGAGGGATGCTAATCCCTCTCTCTCTCTCTCTCTCCGGTCTCTCTCTCTCTCTCTCTCTCTCTCTCTCTCTCTCTCTCTCTCTCTCTCATCATAACTGAAAAAATATTGCCGTTTTACCCCTATGCTGCCGGTGTCTAATTTTGCCAATACAAAATAATGCAAAACACCTCAGCCATTCTCCCTTATGGGTCCACATTGGGGCTGGAAGTTGGTCACGAGGGTTTGTGTCACAGATCTTTCTGAGACTAATTTTTTCTGAAACTAGTATATCTCAAGGGCAAAAGCCCAAAAAATCTGCCTACAAAGTCTTCAGACAAATTTTTTACAGCAGTTTGAAGTTGAGGCTATCCAAATTTCAGAGGACCACTCAAAATATGACCTTTATTTGATTTCAGGCTTGTAAAAATGTATTGAAAAGGCTAATACCCCATTGTATGCTATTTTTATGAAGTAAACTGTATGATGGTTCAAATAAATACAGCTTTTGCATATATTTCACTTGTTTTTTCATAATTTTGCCACTGTTTTGTGAAGTATAGTTTCAAAACTGCAATGAAGTCCTGAAAGTATTGTATAACTTTAGCTGTAAAAGTGAGAGATCTTTCTGAAAAATAGTCTAACCTATCTCAGGGAAATGACAAATTAGTGCTCTGGGACTGGCCCAAAAGATGTAGAGCATAGGTGAAAGCATCGCTGGTAATAGCGCATTGATAAACGTTTCGTAAGTTGCGATATTTTTATGTAGAAATTTGTAATTTTTCAAAATTAATATTTATGTTCAGAAATCATCTTAATAGGCCTAAAGACACCTAATTAACTTAATTTGTTAATTTGGACTTCATTGCAGTTGGCGATGAGGCTAGGATTTTTTTCGTTTGTAGGTTGCAGAAAATGGTAAAATGGAAAACACATGAATACAGTCTAAAAATCAAAAGGTTTATTGAAGAAACCTGTCAAATACGAAATTAAAATATACATAGATATCACATGCACCTATCCAAACAATCGTTGGCAAGGCTGAGCCACTTTGGTATGTTAAATTTCACCCAGAAGGCACTTCAAAGTATAAAAGTATAAAATGAATTAAAATGAGGTATATCTTCTCGCTTGGCAACACCTTTCAAATGCTATAATGGTGAATTATATTGTACTACTCATAGTTATTTGACCTTTTCATAATGATGGAAACAATTTCCAACTGCATGAAGCTAGTTTGGACAACATCTCTTCACACTGACCTGCATTGAAGTTTTGACTAAAATAGTTTGTAGGTTTCAGGTCTGCTACCTTAAGTTGTATCTCAATATGAAGCTTTGAAACTAGGTAGGTAAGCATCTAATGTCCATTCTTACCATATATATAGGAAAGTTATACATTGTGCTATTGAAATCACATCAAAATTATCGCTTTGGCACAGCATTGATCAGCACAAAATATCTGGTTTTTTCATGACACAGATATGGAATTATCACATTTATGATCACATAACGGCACAACTGCACCCTTAAATACTTAAAAGTCCACTCATAAAAACAGAATGAGACAAACAAAATAAATAATGCAAGTTTCCCAGCACTTTTACACTACTACTGAACTTCAAAATGGAGTGTTTGAGTAAGTTAAGTAAGTTGCGCAGATCTTCTCCAAAATGATTGGACCTTTGAACATCATTAAAGGCAGTAAGTTATGACTAGATTGGAATAATACTTGCAAACTAAAATCGAACAAAACTGTAACATTGAGTAAATCACATATATGGAATGTTATTGGAGATAAAACATCTTCACAATGTCATTTGTGACTCATTTTGAGAAATATACAATATAAAAATGGTTTAAACACTTTAAACCAGCATCCCTTATACTTTTAACAGATGTAATGATTATGCATAGAAGTTCTTTAAACCAGCATCCCTTTTACTTTTAACAGATGTAATGATTATGCATAGAAGTTCTTTAAACCAGCATCCTTATACTTTTAACAGATGTAATGATTATGCATAGAAGTTATGAAACCTTAACATTTAAACATGCAACAGAACATTTGAAATAACTTAGGAAATGAAGTGTGAATACACTTAGTTTGTACGTGGCCTAACCAGTTATTCACTTCCCATCGGTCTGCTGGATTGCCAGAAATTTATCCAGAGAGGTAGCATTGAGAGTGAAGAACCTTCTAGCAGCTTCAGGCTCATATACAACTGGACCATTGGGACAGAAGCAGAGCCAATCACACTGAAGACATGGGGTGAATTTGTTGAGTTTCCCTTTTGCCTTAGGAGGAAGGAGACTACATTCCTCCCACTTGCATGAAGTCACTGCCACACCCTGGGATGCAAAATTTTGCAAGTCTAAGTAGCCCTCCATAAACCATGGGGTGCATCAGATCCACTCATCACTGCATGGAGCATGCCAGTGCCCTTCACAGCTGCAATCTGGGCTTGAAGCATGTTCACCTCTTTCTGGGATAAATCATACTCCTCTTGGCCAATCCAAGTGTAGTTTACAGCTCCACCAGTTTCAGATGCCCATTTGAAGAAGTCATCTGCATCAGCCATAGGAGTTCCATGTTTGCCTGCTTGCTCAGCCATCCTTTTGACACTGCCCACAATGCCATCACAGGGGCCCTTCCCGTGACCTGACTCAAAGTATTTCCACCTTGCCTCGATGCCAAAAAATTCTTTGTGATTAGCAACAGCATCGGACATCAACCTATTGTGATATTGTGAGAAGGGTCTATCTGTAATATAATGGACCATTTGGATTCCCTTTTCACTGATCAGAGCTTGAAGGTCCTTCTTCATGAGTGCTTTCAGAATAGTGATCACCATACTGGAGTTGTGATAATTCAAAGGAGATACATAAACATAGCTTGTATGTTTCAACTGTTCTCCCACTTTGTAGTACACTACACAGGGGTGTAATGTAACAGTAGCCTGGTTCAAATATGCACTCTGGACAGCATCAGTATATGCACACGTGAAGTTTTCTGCAAAATCCATTTTGATTATGATGCGGTTAGCTGGCAGGTTTTCTTTCAGCTGGGTTAGCTGTGTGTACCGAGTACTGACAACCTTGACTCTGCGTTTGTCATCTCTCGCATCTAGAACTTTCTGCTGGACAGTAACCTCAGTGGCTGTGACTTTATCCACCAACCCCTTAACTGCCTCTTCCGTCTGGTAAGATTTCACAAAGACATCAGGACTTGGAGTGAGGGGTTCTGTGAGTACCTCCTTGTGTTGGTCACTTTTCTTTGCTGCAGTTTGTAGTTCATCCTCCACCACATTCGCATAGATCAGTTTCTTCTTGATGCCAGCTGGGACTTTCATTGAAGTAAGGCTACTGTCTCGAATGAGCTTGATAGGCTTGCTGCGTGGTGTCTGAGCAGTGATGCCTTGCTCAGCTTGCATAGCTTCGAGTGGCACTACCACTGGAACTGGAGGAAGCACTGGAGACCACGGTCTATTGATCTGTACTGTAGTCCCCTGGCTTGGAGATGTGACAGTACTACTACTTGTCCTTACAGTAATGTCACTTGATCCTTTCTTCTCCATCTTCTTGCAGCTCCTTTGGTATTTCCGTTTCTGAGCTTTGAGATTCTTAATCTGTTCCTCATGTTTTTTAACCTGTTGGTTCAATTTTGAAACAGCTTTTTCGACACGTTTTCTCTTTTGAGTAGTAGACTTTAGACCAGTACCATCATCCGTCTCATCATCAGCATCATCACTGGTAGATCCATTGACAGTTGACCAGTCCTCATCTTCCGCCACATCAGCCTGAGCAGCCAGTTTCTCTTCCAGTCTCTTCTTACGGTGTCTCCTGACCCTGCTTTTGGTTAACCTCCTGTTATTTGCCTTCTCTTCTTCTCTCATGTCTGCTACATTCTTTTGATCACCTTTCACCTTTTCAATTTCCCTTTTCATGAAGGTAGCACCCAGATCAGCAAGTTTCTCCGCCCAATATCTTGGTTGCCACTCAGCATTGCTTAGGGGAAGGGGTCTTGCCCGGGTAGAATACATTATCCGGCTGAAAAAGTAAAGAAAAGTGTCAAAATAAGCCATGTCCTCAAAAACGTAACGCACAAATGAAACAACACGTAACGAAAATGTCCTCAACTCAAATAGAGATGTAAATACCCCCCCGCCATGTTGTTTTGATTCATTTACGAGCAAAACATTTCAAAGTTGTCTAAACTTACGGCAAATTACGCACAGACATCTTAAAATTTATGTTAGCGGAGCTTCTATGCTAGCCTACCCCTAAAATGACACCGATTTTTCGAAGATCCCATGATTAGAAATCGAAAAATTTTATGAAAAAAACACTCACCGCTGATTCTGACGAGTCTGGCAGCATGGCCTAACATCCCTTCTTGACGTCAGAAATGAAAACGAGGCCATAACCTCATTATTTTAGTCTGTAGGCTTGTCGATAGATGGCAATGTCGGATTGCCTAGAAACTTACACAACGTTTGTACGTGACGGTTTTTCGAACTTATGCTTCCCTGCAGGCTTAGAAATAATTCTTTCTGGATTTGTTACAATCGTTATTTGTACTATGCCTGAAGGTCTTTTAGATGCAAAAAGAAGATCTTCCACGAGTACATGTATAGGGAGGTATAATGCGATCGTAAGTTGCGCTAGTTATCGATACGCACCAACCTTACCCCATTTCGAGGTCTGTGGGCCTTTCTTAAAACTTGGTCTCAGACTTTTTGTTATTTTATCGAAAAGTTGAGATGTTTCCGCAGATGTAGAGACCAAAAAATCATTGAATACTATTTAATATGGTACATGTCCCGCCTAAAATAGCTTGATGCGAAATGTACAAACAAAAATTGAAGACACGTGTACAGACCTACCTAAAGTATATTTCAAAATGAAATATTCTGTTCTTGCGTCAGAAATATCAAAATTCAAAGTATTTCCAATAAATATAGATGAGGTTTTCCTAAAACAATCCGGTTTTTTAATCTTTTCACACAAAATCATATTTTAACCTTTGCTGAGGACACGTTAGTCCGTTTCGCCTTGTTGCTCTTCCGGCCTCAGAAAAAAAAATTCTACTAGAGTTAGGACACTAGTTATGCATGACTCTGATGCACATTGATCCTAGCTACTGGCTGATACCAAATAAGCCAGTATTCATGCAGTATTTTTCCCTAGGGGGTCGAGGGTCACGCAAATCTCGTTATGTGGACCCTTAAGGGAGAATGGCTGACCTGGAAAAATGATTGAACCCAGGGCACATGGTTACTCATCCGGCAGTTCTCAACGTGAGTTTTCAAATGAGTATCAACATGACAGGGTTCAGATGTTTTTCAAAAATCTTCGCATCCGTATGCTTTGGACAAAAGTAGCTTTTGCACTGGAAGGCTTCCTAGTCCATCCTCATTACGCTCAGGAACTGCTAGATGTAATGCTCAGTTTGATTATGTTATCCAAAGTACTTACAACAGAAAATATGAATGATGATGGTTTCCAGGTTTTGTTCAAATATCCATCGAAGTCGGTTATACTGGTTCCCTTGGATCCAATCCCAACTAGTAGTTTTTCTCTACAAAATTCGTTCTTTGAAATACATTATTTTAAATCTCCCACGGTCTCTGCCTTTAAAGTTGCTATACCATACTGCTAATTTATGCATAGTATGCGTTTTCCTAACACGTCTATTTCTTTGTATCTGGAATGCGCTAATTATAGTCTAACATCGTCGAACGTAACTCACCAATGAAGAACATATTTGAAAAATACAATGTACTTGCAGAGGGATTATAAATCTCATAGAAACAACAGATTTTAGTTAATATATTTCTCGCAATATTGTTTTGTAATTTGAATTATTTCCATACTTGTGTATCTTCCAGTTTAATCTATCAATGTGGCCTAGGGTTATGAATTGTAGAGATAGGATCATTTTGAGATTGGTTAAATCTAGACTGGTTAAAGTCTATACTCTTTTTCTCTTAATGAAATTATTCGTAACTGTCTACAATGATTAACTGACCAAATTGCTGAGAATCTGGCATACGTTTTTTTTGGCTATTTTCCCTTTTTTTCATTTCGAAATTCGAATAAACATGGATAGTTAAACATATCCCGGGTATCAACGTTAAAGGAATCCTCACATTGTGGCAAGGCTCTTGTCAAAAGAACGTTGCAGAGAAGGTTGTGTAATCGTTTAGACCTTTTTCGGGGTTATGCATTCTGCATATCGCCTCAATGTAAAAAGTAAGAAATTGATGAAAAATTAAACGGAACGAAAAATTCGAAAACATGAATAAAGTACCCTTCCCACTTTTCTCTCATTTTGGGGAATCTGATGTTTTTGCCTCCGAAAGTGTTGATGGAGGCTTCTTTGAAATCACTATGCATTATTTTCATTTTCTTCACCTTGATATCTTACACCCTACTTGCATTATAATGTATTTAGCAATAGACATCCTTTCAGATAACATATACTTTGAATAGACCAAAAGGTCGAGCAAAGGCGGGGTAAAGTAAAAGGTTTATGGTCATCAACCTCATACGCTACCGTAAATTTCTCCGTCTCACCATGATAGTGTCGTACACATTCTGCTAAGGTTGCGTGTGATGACATGAGATCCCCCTGTCTGCATTCACTAACGAGTTTATTTCTCCCCAAATTAGTTGTTTTCATGTAATAAGTATTGCGTTCGAATACTATAATCTTATACGGAGAGAAGAATTTTTTTTTGTCATTTATTTTTTACCCTTAGGATATTCGTTTCATGTATACGTTTATTGTAATTTATAGCCTACGAAAAAATGATCAAGGTTCTCTAGACACTTGTGCTATAGACATAGTGAAGCAATTCGCGTCTTTCTGGACACTTGTGCTATAGACATAGTGAAGCAATTCG